>CM075670.1:162630000-162785000 GCA_037962975.1 Clitoria ternatea
TCAATTCTTTATCCTTGAATACTTGTTGTTTACCTCTTTGACATGTCTTCCTTAATCAAATGCATATACTTCCAATCATGGAATGTTCGTATAGACGAATGTACATGTTTTTATCAAATTTTGGCAACTTGTGCTTACTAGGATCATTTCTCATATTCACTGTTACTCTTGAATTAACTTACATGTTTCGCAAACACTTATATGGCGTTTATGTAATTGATTACCCTAAGTAGACGTTTGCTTAAACTACTTACCTCCTCATATCGTCATATATGAGATAGGTCTTTATAAAGGTCTGAGGTTAATTGTTAAAATTTTTACTTGTGGTGTTCTTCTTCTAACGATTGTTTAAATCACAAAAATTTATCCTTATTTTTTTATATTTAAACAATAATATCCACTATTAAGAAACTCCCTAACAGCTACCAAAATATAGCGACCGAGCTCATCCGTCACTAATTAGCAACCAACTTAGTGACCACAAGACAAACAGGGAGTTGGAAAGGTAAAGTAGCGACCACACAGGCAACCGTCATTAAAGAATGCAACATTCCGTCGCTGGGTCAGTCTCTACATAAACGTCGTCGCTACAACAGTCGCTAGGTTTCCCCCATCTAACTTTTTCGGGTTCCCTCCAAAATTTTTTGTTGGCGCCCACGGTAGCGATGACCAGACACAGTCGCTAAAATAAACATAAAGACTCCATCGCTGTTTTGGTTACTGTGAGTGACAGAGGTCGGCGGTCGCTAGTGTGGATTCGTCGTTAAGTTCCCTCTATCCAATTTTTTGGCTTCCTTCCCAATTTTTTTATTGGGGCCCATATTAGCGATGACTCTACTTCGTCACTAAAATTAAGATGAAGGACACCGTCGCTGTTGTGGTCACTGGTCATGTGTATAGGAGACGATGTTTTACCGTTGCTAAGTGATTAAAGTTAGTGATGGTGTACTCTTGTTGCTAGTGTGGACACGTGTCCACTTTTTTTAATTGAGCAACGGAGTAACGACGGGTTTGTGTTGTCTCTAATTTGAATAACTTATTCGGGCCTATGTTTTCCCCCATCAGTTTCGAACTTGTCCTAACCCCTAAACGTCTTCCTCCCCCCTTCGTCCCCTTAAAGCTCTTCTAATTATGTTTCCCCTCTTTCTCTCTGAACTCGTATATTCACCTCTCTTGGTCAGAAATTTCTTCCCCTATCTTTCCTAAAGCTCTTCTAAGTTACCTTCTCTCTTTCCCTCTTACGCAGACACGCTAACGTCATCTCACGCAGACATGACGAAGTCACTCACCGGCAAACCCCTCACCCTCACGGTCACCTCACCGGCGAACCCCTTACTGTGATGCTCACCGGTGATAGTCTCGATCGACATTCTCGCAGGTATGAGAAATCGACCCTTCTCTTAACTCTGTCTATAGTGTGCAATTGTGTGTTCTTATTAATGAAAGTCAAAGTAATGAAATGTTTGTTTGTCTTATGAAATATAAAAGTGCCTTTTTTCTATTTATATAATAGTCGAGGTTGGCTTCTGATAATACCAATTTGGAATTTCAGCTCATTGTGGATGATGACTATGTATGATGACTATTAAACATGTTTCTTGAAGAGTGTGTCTGAGTTGAAGTTGAAGGTCCTAGTTTTTATGAATATCAATATTTTAAACATTGTTTGTTTGAAACACAAACTGGTCAAGCCACTATTCAGGGTCAATAGTGAAGAGAAAGTAATTGTTTTGAATATATTTCATCCATTACAATAAGTGATTTATAGCAGTCTTTATTAAGACAGAGATATCAGTAACAAACTATAGGAGATAAGGATACTTTTGAAATACAAAACAAAAGTATAACATTTGTTAAAAAAACAAAACTAGAGCTAATAAGAAACTACAACATATAATAGCAAACTTAAGATAGAGTTCTTCACTCCCCTACAAGATGGTGACATCTTGAATGACACCAATTTTCTTTTGGAGAAATAAATGGTTGGGGGGGCTTCATGGGAAGGTCTAAAAGTTGGTGACTTCATGGTACATGCAAAATAAATAGTTGTTTCTGGGCTATAAGCTCATGAACAAAATGGTAGTTAATTGTAAGATGCTTCTTACACCAGTGGAACATTAGGTTAGCACCTATGTTGCCCGGATACTTAGTACGATACGGATACGACATGGATACGGGGATACGGGTCATTTTAAGAAAATCAAGATACGATACGGCCTAGATATGTTTATAGAATTTTTACAAAAAATACATCTGAGATCGATTCTAAGCACTTAGGTTAGAGTTAGACCCAGCACTAGAGCCCCCTTCCCCTCCACCAGTTTCAACCATTTCACTAAACATCAAGCAAACAGCAAACATTTTAAAACAACAATGGCAGGATGGCATTGGCAGCAGCAAACACAACAAAATAAAGACAAAAAATAGCAGCACACACAAAAACAGCAACACATTGGCATTATGAATTAACAATCAGCAATACACACAATAAAATAAAGACAAAAACATTAAAGTGCAGCACATACAAGAAATCAATTCAAATCAAAACTGTAAAAATAAAAATTGTTGAATTAAAAAAAATCATTGAACAAACTTCTGAGCAATGAAGTGTAGAAGCTCTGATAGCAGAACCCTGAAACAGAGATGCAGCTTGAAGATGATGGGATGCTGAAGAAGAAGAACGTTGAGGAAGAAGGCGGGATGCTGAGGAAGAAGAAGCACGACGTCGACAACGAGCACACGGAAGAAAAACATTGAGCTCTGCTTTAGAAGCTCACGAAACAGAGCACGACAAGAGGAAGAAGACAGAGCGGAAAAAGCTAGAAGAAGATGAAGGGCAAACATGGCGAAGAGGAAGATGATGGACCTGGTCAAACGATGGAGGAGGAAGGCTCTGGAAGCTTGAACCATCCATCAACGAAGCTGGTGGTCGAACGAAGAAGGGGCAGCGCGTCGTGATGGAGGAGAATAGAGCAGCCCTAAATGAAATGCATATTGAATTTGGGTGGAAAGCAAAAAGTCATTCACGTTTTGTGCCATTCAGCAATTAAAGTATTTAATTTTTTAATTGTGTATCATATCCTCTGTGCGTAAGCCGTATCCCACTTGAGCTTTGCGTATCGGAGCCGTATCCCATGTGTATCTGTTTTTGGGTTTCAATTAAATTATTTTTTTTTAATTCCGATACTTTTTGGATACGTATCGGGACGTATCGGTCACGTATCGGTATCCGATACGTGTCTAATACGGGTACTTCTCCATTTTTGGAGTATCTGGGCTTCACAGGTTAGCACACATGTTGCATCAATGTAGTCTGAGTAGATCACATAGGCATTGACAGTAACTCCAAGTTTTTCATCTCTCTGTTTTTCAATTGTTTTTTTTTTGTGAAAACAGTTCTATCCTTTTGAATGAAACTATTTTCTGATTGTTTTTCTTAAATTCAAATTGTCTTTTCTTTAAATTTTTTATTAAAACCTTTTTTGTGGTTCTATTTATGGTTTTGATTCTGTTTTTTTGTTCTGGTTCTATTTTTTTTAATGGTTCTGGTTGTTTGTTTTTTTCATTTATTAAATATTTAAATATTGTTATTTACCTTCTTTAATATTTTTTATAGTTCAATTTGGTTTTCGTTGATGGTTCTGTTTTTGCTTTTTTTTCCTTTCATTTTTTTACATGTTATGGTTCTGGTTTAGTCATGTTTTCTAATAGTGCTATTACAGTAGTAACAATACTAAATGTTTCCTTCCCTCTCTTTGTTCCATATTAATTTCAGTACTGTTAAATAATGCCTTCTCTTCTAGTCCTAACCATGAAGCCTCAATTCTCTTCTCTTGGCTTCATTCTTCAGTGCCATGACCACCACCCCCTCCATTTTTCTCCAACTAGAACATCCTTGATGCCAATCCATGCAATTGGTCCTCCACAACATGTTCCTCCACAACTGAAATCAACATACAATCCATCCCTATTCAGCTTCCTGTACCTTCTAACCTCTCCTTATTTCACTCCCTTTAAAGGCTTGTCATTTCTGATGCCAACCTCACTAGAATAATCTTTTCTAACATTGGTGATTACCCTTCACTCACTATTATTGACCTCAGCTCCAACAACCTTGTTGGTTTGATTCCTGCAGGCATTGGTGTGCTTCACAACCTTGAGAACTTATCCTTAAACTCTAACCAGCTCACCAGGAAATTAGAACAAAAGCCTTTCAATTTTGGATAGTGAAATTAGAAACCAATTCAAAGTCATAATTAAAAACATAATAAAAGGTGAGGAGAAACAAATGATTCATGATATGGTGTGGTTGGTAGTTGACTAGTTGGTCACAGTTATTGTGTTGTTATTAAGCCTTTCCAAGATGTTTGTTTGTTAAACTTTAGGATAAACCTTTTTATACCATAGTACCCAATCATCACTTCTTTCCTCTCTACCTTTGCTGACCCTGGTTAGTGAATTTTCATACTTGTTTTTGTTGTTCTGAATTTTATTCTTTCTTTTTTGATGCAATTGATTCATGCTGCTTATTGTTGTGGTGGTGAATGTTTTTACTTCATGGAATGACTTTATCTATGACTTTTACTTTGTGGGAATTCAAAGGAAGCAATTTTTAACTAAGTATTTCATAGGCGATTGAGGGGGGCATGGACTTTTATTTATTTGTTTATTTTAATTAATCTATGTTATGATATGTCATCAAAAGCTCTAAATGTTTATAAATAAAAGAAATCTGCGGCACTATTTTCCTTTTTGTTTTCTCAACTATAATTTTCAAGATTTTTCTTTCTTCTGCCTTGTGAATTTGGCTAATCAATCATTTTGACTTTTTGGTACTATTGATCTGCTATGGGATTTTTCAAAAGTTTAGGCTTTCCTTCTCTCATAACATAGTAACGGAAACTGAGAAGTAGTTGTTTTTCCGTTTCTGCTGAAGCGAGTTCTTTTCTTATTTTTCTTTCTTTCATTTATTTTAGTGTTTTCATAAGCTCATCTTATTGTCCCTCTTGGTTATTGGTTTTCCTTAATAGGATTTGTAGTTTTAGAATCTTGCCTATTGCTGCAATAGTAATTAAGGGCGGTAAAAACAGGCTACTCGAAAGAAACATCTTGTTCTTTCTTCAACAGTCTCTAATAGTGGACCTGTCAGTATAATTCTAACCCATATGAAGTTCTCATTATCTGCCAGAGAAAAAAAAATTGACTAAAGATTGTCAAGAAATTCTTGGATTTCTTCCGGATCATTTGCTTTTCACATTCCATGAATAGCCGACACATTAAGGAATATTTAGAAAGTCATTTAGGAAATCATTCTGATTCTATCTCTCGGCTGATAAGTAGTAGGCTTTGTTAGGTTAGACCAAAAAGATCCAAGTTAAATTCAGATTTGAAAAGAATAACCAAACTCGGCCAAAACCCGTAAAAGTATAGTTTTTATGGGTGTTGGCATCCTTAAAATACCCAGAAATAATTTGGACTTGTGATTTGTATGTTGAAGCCTATTATTTTACGAGTTGGACTAGTCCACCGAGTCTGGCCCATTCTGACAGCAAGGAATTATATTAGTGTTGAGTTTTATTTTAAAAAAACTAGGATTTGTATTGAATAAACAGTCTGCAATGAGCTATACTCTCTGCTAGGAATCCCGGGAATCCACATTCTATCTTTTTTTTATTAAAAAAATATTGTTTGGCTATATAATGGTAAATTTTCAGAGTTTGTTTTTGGCTAGTCAATTTCAGATAAGTTGGATAGATTGGTTTTTCAAAGAATCTATACTCTACTTTATGTTGGCAAAGGTTCACATTGAGTCTAAATTATTTCATTTCTTTTGCTGCTACCCATCTTATGTGTTTATACTTCGCCAATTAAATCAATTATCCTGTTTGTGTTAGTAACGTAGAAAGTTGAAGGTATAATATGGTGTAGCTTACTACACTATTGAGGCTATCAATGTTCTACAATTAATTGGTTAGGTTTATGCCTGTTTTTTTTAGCATGTTTCATCTTTACGTTGTTTTTGACCTTTTATGCTTTGCACTGTCTGGTTTCCCTTTGCCTCAATTATGAAGTAGATATCCCTAGAACATTAAGACATTTAGGTGCAAACCTGTCAAAAATAATCCTAGTGAATGCTGGTATTAGTGAACTTCATTTTTTGGGGGTGAAGGTGACAAATCTTGTGCATATATCAGGCTTTGAAACTATATCCTTTGTGTTTGTTAACTCTTACATGAAAATTTTAAATGCCGACAAAAATAATGTTTTGGTTCTCTTATTTTAAGGTTAACTTCATTTTGGTCCTCCACAGAATAACAATATATCTCCCCTTTTGTCTCCACTCCCCTCTAGTTATTTATAGGTAGCATAGGCTAACTAATTACGCATGGATATCTATCATAAATGAATGAACCAGAGAGTTAGAATCCATTTACCTCGGGTCGAATAGAATCACTATGAGTGACAAAGTTCTCCCTACCTAGATTTAAAGCAACTGCATTCTATAAGTTAAGTAAAGACCACAAACATTGAGTAACAGACGCAGAAAAATTAACATAGGGGTGACCAGGTCTGTTTGAAGGAACAAACATTGAGTAACTGACACAAAAAAATTAACATAAACAACAATATTAAGTTCAGATTTAAATAAGGTAAAAAAATGTTTATATTTAATGTACTGAAGTCTTTATCATGTATTCAAACTGCCTTTGTTAACCTCAGTCACTTATCAAGTCTGTTCTGTCCTTCCTTCATTAGTGTTGTTCTATCCTTTTCAGTCATTGTTATACTTTTGAGTTTTACATCTGCATGTATAGACAAAACTGGGAAAGTTCTCTGTATGTTTCTGAGATAATGTAGTAAATGTTATTTAATCAGTCCATGGTTCCTGTTTTGGTCATTCCTGTGTGATTGATATCATTATATACATGCTTTATACAATTTTGATAAATATTTTAAAGCAATTTTTTAGAATTTGATGCTATATACAATTAAAATAAACAACTTTTATCTTGATATTTTTCTTATTTTGAGTTCTAAATGATGAAAACATGGCTTGAGAAGTTTAAAACCATGCCAAAATGTTCCGATTGCATACAAAATTGTTAGGTTTTCTGATTTGATGTCCTATTCTGGTTGGTATGAGTTTCTTTAATCAGTTGATGATGTGAATGGCATCAATGTAATATGGCATTTGTTTAATGTTAGCACCATGATAATGTAGTGTGTTTGGTGGAATATGTGATAACTATAATTGAAAAAAGGCATGCATAATTTGTTCATTTTTATTCTGTATGCCCTTCTTGTGGTGTGTGGTTGTGGGAGGTTCCTTTGTTCCTCCATCTTCAGTGGCAAAGACTGCAACTACCTTTCTTCTAACAGCTACAATCTCCAATGACCCATTTCTTTCCCTATTTTTTTATTTATGTGTATGTGTGTTTTCATCCCCCTCTTTCTTCTTCTTCTCTATTTTCCTTGGAACCATCTCCATATCTCATCTCAGTTGTAAATAATATGACGGCTATTACTATATTCGATTGTGTTTATTATCGATTGATGTTATATTTTTTTGTTTATTGAGTCTATATATGCCTGTTAACTAATAAAAGCATTATAAAAAAATTAATATATATGTTAGTGTTAATAAAAATATTTAATGCAACTTTATAAAATATACATAAATTATAAAATTACCTTAAATCATAAAATTTAATAAAAAATTCAAAAAATAATTTTTAATAGTAGCAACGGAAATGTGTACGTTGCTAACGTGTCAAAACTTAGCGACGAAAATACATCGTTGCAACATGGTCCATGTTCAGCTACGAGTCAGCGATGGAGCACCATGGTCTTTGTTCAACTACGCCTAGGCGCCGTCGCTAAAGTTGCTCCCTATTTATCTACGACTCAGCAATGAAACACCATTGTCCCTGTTTAGCTACGACTGCAACCTGTCGTTAAAGTTGGTCCCTCTTCAGCTACGACTCAGCGACAGAACACCATGGTCCCTGTTTAGTACGACCAAACGCCGTCGCTAAAGTTGGTCACTATTCAGCTACGAGTCAGCGATAGAAAACCATGGTTCCTGTTTAGCTACGAGAGGTCTTCGTTGCTAAGCTTAGTCCCTGTCAGTTACGCCGTTAGTGACAATGTTTTTGTAAAAATAGCTACGGTGGTGGCAACGACTGAGGTGATCAGTATGTAGGTCAAATAGCGACGACTGAACTTAATTTTCATCAACAACGACCCCTGTGCCGTCGCTACACCCGTCGCTGTTGTAGCGATGGCTGTTCAAGAAAGGGGACCACGTTTTAGTGACGGCATGACCCCGTTGCTAATGTTGCCACGGTCGTCAACGCCGTCGCTGATATGTTTAGCCCCCAAAACGGGAGCGACGACATGATTCCATAGCAGATTTTGTCGCTAATACTTTTAGCGATGGAATTATGCCTGTTAGCGATGGATTTTTTTTGTTGTAAATCTGGCTTTTTTTGGGAGTGGTCGTTAATATCATTTACCAGATTAAGGGCGTCACATTGGGTGGTATCAGAGCATAACATACTTTTAGTGAATTATTGCCATTGTTGTCTGATTTATTTGAGTTGAATTCTGATTGATATTTCATTTGAATGAGTCTGGCCAAGCTTTCTTCACACTATTCTCTCTCAATGATGAATTTTCATGCTTGTATGTGTACGCATGACATTAGAATGTGATAATATCAGTACATGTTGATTTATGTTGAACCCCATGATGGGAGATTAATTGCTATAGTATAAGGCTATAGGCATGTTCATGAGCAAGCTTACTAATATTAGCTAACCTCGATGTCATGGTTATAGATTCTGGAATGGATTGTTGTTTCCATGATAATGATGATGCTATAGCGCGAGCCTTAAACTGCTTTGTTGACCTTCTTGAGTCGTAAAACCGAGAGAGACAGGATATAGAAAGACAAACTACTCCAGTTGTTCAAGGCATTCAAGGCCTTGGCAAATTCATGAAGCGGAAACCCACTGAATTTCATGGTGGATTTAGGCTTGAACAAGCCTATGTTTGGGTCCGAGACGTTGAGAGGATCTTTGATAACTTTGAATGTACTGAACTCTAGAAAGTGGAGTATGTTATTTTTATATTGAGAGATGAAACTGAGACTTAGTGGAGACTCACCAAGAGTAGAATGATTGTTGTTACTACTCCCTTGACTTGGGAGAATTTCAAGTTTAAGCTTATGAGGATATATATTCCAGAGTGTTATAAGGGCAAGAAGGAGCTTGAGTTCATGGAACTTAAAGCAAGGCAACATGACTATAGAAGAGTATGCTTCCAAGTTTGAGTTGTGTGAATTCTACCCTCCTTACTAGTAAGAGGAAACTGAAGCTCTAAGTGTGTGAAGTTTGAAAATGGTCTATGCCTTGATATTCAAAGGGCCATTTGTCATCAGGAGATCTGAAGCTTCACAGTACTTATGAACAAGTGTCATATTTATGAAGAATATGTTCCACCTCATCACTCTAAATTTGACTCTGAGCTAAAGGGTCAATCTTTTTGTTTCAAGAAGCGTGGAATTTTCAAGAAGGGACGTTTCTAAAGGGGTGCTCACTTTAATGCCCAAGGTAGGGGCAGTGGCCATGGTAAAACTTTTGGTCGGGGCAATGTGAATGCCAATGGACCAAGATGTACTAAATGTGGTAGACCTCACTATGCTTGAGAGTGTATTCACCAAGATGATGTGGTTTGTTTCAACTGTGACCATATAGGACATATTCGTCCCGTATGTTCTTTACTTGCAAGAAGGGCTAATGTATAAGCCAACGCTCCTACTCATGCTACTACTCCCACTCAAGTGAATCGTGGAGGCCACAATGGTGGTCGGGGATGTGGTAATGGACACAATGGCGGCCAAAATGGTGGTCGTGGTGAACATAATGGTGGAAGACATGGTAATGGTCGTGTCAATGGCGATGGTGCTCTCAATGACAACAACAATGGTGCTCGCAATGGTAGGAATCACCAACAAACTCCTGGAAGAGTATTTGCTATGACCAGTGAGGAAGCATCATAAGCTGGTGACTTACTTGAAAGTAAGTGTGAGTTACTCAGTATTTCTGTTCATGTTATTTATGATTCGGGTGCTACCTATTCTTTCATATCCGAGGATTGTGTATGGTGATTGAAATTATCGGTGAACATAATAGAAAATGCCTTTGCGGTTTATACTCCAACCGGTGCTTGTCTTAGATCAGTTACTCGTTGTAACAATGTTAACATGCTTCTAGAAGGGAGAAAATTTGTTATTTCTCTTATTTGCCTACTCATGAAGGGCTTGGAGATCATTCTTGGCATAGATTGGCTTTCCGCCAATAAGGTCATGGTTGACTGTCAATAAAGAACTATCATCTTTCCTTCTCCAAGGTTGGAAAATTTGATGTGCAAGGTATAACTCAAATTTTCATGCTACTATCTCTTGTCAATAAGACTAATGATCTCAATCCTTTTAGCATTCCGGTGGTATCTGAATTCTTAGATGTATTTCCCGAAGGATGGTGCTACAAATAGGCCTCACGCTTTAAATGGTGAAGGCTATGCTTTTTGGAAAGAAAGGATGAAAATTTTTGTCCAATCCTATGATCTCAAGGTATGGAATGCTATTCAATTTGGTCCTTTTATTCCTAAATATGTTGTTGATAATGTGGAATGTGCTAAGCCTATGGATTTGTGGACCAATGAGGAGGAAAAGGTATAATTTAATCTTAAAGCAAAAAATCTTATCACTCTAGCATTAGGTCCTGATGAAGTTTTTAGAGTTATTACTTATGATACTGCTAAACAAATGTGGAAAACTCTTGAAACAATTCATGAAGGTACTAATGATGTTAAAGATACAAAAATTGGTACACTTACTAGTCAATATGAGGGCTTCAAGATAAGTCCGGAGGAAAGTATTATGGATATGCAAAAATGGTTTTCTCTTATTATAAATCACTTACTTACCTTGGGCAAAACTTATAGCAACAAGGAACTAATTCAAAAGGTGTTGAGAAGTTTGACTAGGGAATAACAACCAATGGTAACTGCAACATCCCAAAATTTTAAAATAGAGCATTAATTAAGGAGAAATAAATATTGACAAATTGAAGGTAAATCATTTAATGTCCCAAAATATTGAAATAATTAAATTGAGAGTTTTGGGGACTGCTGGTAAATTGAGGAGACCGGATAAGCTGAAAATAAGCCCGGTTGAGATATGAGTGTCGGACCAAGTATCTCTGATTGAGATGATATTGGTCAGGGTTGTTAAGGATAATATTGGGAATCCGAATATGTATTCGGAATAATTTTTAGATGAAGCATTGAGCCCAAACGAAGAGCCTGTTTGTGGAAAAACGATAAAGCCTTAATGAATGAGAGTTAAAATAAAATATAAACTCTTCTCTTCTCCCTCTCATTCTCACGTGTATTCTCTCCCTCTTAGGCAAACACTTCTTCTCCTTTCTCTTCATATCCCACTCATCATCTTCTTCTCCTTTCTCTTCAAAAATCCACAAGTGTGGTGTGTGCCATCTCCTCTTCCATTTTTGTGTGGAGCTTGGGCTTGAAGGCTCTCTCTCTCTCACTCTCTCTATTTTCGTGTTCCTTCTCACCCGTTCTAGAAACCCATTTCTCTTGGCTTAAGGTAAGGGTTTCTCTTCATTTTCATGAGCTTTAAGATCTAGCTTTTGAGTATTGGTTGTTGGGAGAGAGTTAATGCATATGGGTTAAGTTAGGAGAGACATTTATGATGAAAAACCCTAAGGTGAGGTGTATTTAAATTGAGTTTTATGAGGGCCTTGGGTGGTACATGAAAATGACATGAGAATGATGGAAAATGATGAACACAAATGGTGGTTATTAGGTTTTTGGTGAAACCCTAACTTTATAAATTGGGGGAAATGTGAGATGTAGGTAGATGAACATTTATTATTGATGGTAGATGCTATTTATGATGTGTAATGACCATTAATGGTGGTAAATGGTTGGTGGAGTTCATTAATGTGGAAGCCCATGAATGGGTTTAGCCTTAAATGCATAATAATATGATTGGGCACCTAACCCATGGTGGTTATGGTGGATTAAATGAATAAGTAAAGATTGAGAATTAAAAAGGCATAAAACACCAAGTGGTTAATTAAGAGCACTTGAATCTTGGTGGTTTTAATAGAGAATAATTGTGTGGTATGTTGTATAATGTAGGAAACAACCCCATCGACGAAGCGGGACCATCGGACCGCGTTGATTTCTACTTCTCTTGAGGTAGGAGGGGGTAACTATTCTAAATGCATGATTTCATCCATTGATGATGTGAAAATATGTATATATGATTACTTGATGATTGTTTGAATGGATGATGTGGTGATGTTATGATTTGAATGCATTTAGAATGATGATTGTTATGTGGCATTGTGTTTGGGATAATGTTGTTATGTGGTGATGATATTATGATGATGAAGTATGTTCATGGTTTGAGACCATGTATGAATTGAAATCTATAATATAGAATGTCCCAAGATATGTGTATGATTTATTGAATGTGTATGCCACTAACTATTAATGTGAATAAGTCTCAAAGAGAATTGGGATTGGATGAGAATATTGAAATCCACCTAGTGGTGGTGGTGAATGATTGAATGTGGAGTGCCATCTGGGATGCATAGTGTGAGGATGCATTTGATTTGTATTTGCATAGCATCCATGGCATATCATTGTTGTCTATGTAGAATATTAGGGGGTTCCACTAAGCGGGCCCAGTGGGAGGGCGGCTTAGTGCACGAGCGTATTATTGTTTTTCCTCTGTGACTCGGTGTGTGTCACGAAGCTGTCCATAGTTTGGTGACGAGGCACCCTATGTGGCGGGCCCAGTGGGTGGGCGGCTCTATGGTGAGCGAGTTACCTCGGTGTCCGACGGGGCATGGCTTTCTCGATGTGTGTTCGGGAGGGGCCCGTAGCACTTGTGGTAATTGAGGCCACGATGTTGATCCGCAAGTCACGGGGTGACTAGTGCTACAAATGGGCGAGAGCGGTTTGGTACCAGTAAAATTATGATGATGTAAGCATGCATAAATTGAGATATATGTGTACACAATTTACTACTGCAGTAGGGGCATAGTAGCACACCTATGCTTGTCCCACCAATTGATATGATGTAATCTCACAGTCGGATCCGCATTGTTGGATGAGAATTCCTTGTGCATATGCATTAGCTTTAAGCGCATTTGCATATAGCCGTAGATATGCCTAGTTGATAGCCCATAGTGGCGAAGGATGAATGAGAACTAAAAAGGGAAAAGAGTGTGATACTAACCATATGGGTGTATTCAGTGATTTGAATGAATATGATTGTGAGTGTATACTTGAGAACGTGATATATGGTTTTGAATAGTATAGTATATAAATGATGTATGGTATTCTGAGAGGTGTGGTATATAAACAAGTATACATGTATTTCGTCATAATGTATGACTTTGATTCATTTAGATTTTGTTAGTCACCTCCTCGTTGTAATTTTTAAGTTTGATGTAGGTATGATGTAAATCCTACCATTTTGGAGGCCAAGTTTGAAGAAGGTAAATATGGAATGGAAAAGGGAGAGCCTTGGCCGGCGTGTTTTTACTTTGTATGGTACATCGTGCATATATGCCCAATTTTGTAATCTTGATATGGTAAATGATGATTTTAGGGTCATGTGGGAAAATGAGACCTTGTGTGCATGGCTCATTTTCATTAATGACCTTTGGTAAGGTATAATACCATTGTGTTGTTTAAATCTCAGCCAATTTGATGAATGAATGTTGAGAATCATGAATTATAGCCTTTTGGGATGTGTGTTAGAAACTTTGTATAGTTGTTTTAATGCATGAGCTAGGAACTAGTATGGTCAAATGATGATTTATGAGGTTTTGATGCGATGGATGGAATGCAACAGCTTAAGTACGTCAATTGTGGTTTGTGGGAAATGGAATGGATCCATTTTGCCAAAAGTAGACCCATTGGTTACCTCAAAATGCCTTAAAATGGGATAATCACGCTTATACGCATAAATTACTTATTTTTAGGAATTTTCGAGTGCGGCCAGTTGCCACACGTCACAAATAATGTGTTTTAGCTTGTGTTAAAATTTGGTGGCATTCTGATATCGTTTGAATAGGTTTTGGTAGTTGTGAAGTTCATTTTCCTTATAAAATCTGCATAATTTCTGCATAAGGCAGGGTGTAATCGATTAGTCCTACTGATCTAATCGATTATAGGACCTCTGTTTTTAAGGTAATCGATTACACTGAGTGCTGTAATCGATTATCAACTACTCGAAGTCCTGTAATCGATTAGAATTGTCCCTGTAATTGATTAGGTGGGATGTCTGATGCATTACATGAATTCCAGGAACCTTGTAATCGATTAGGGTTGATAGAATAATCGATTATTGACCCAACAGGGACAATGTAATCGATTATTCTGAAAGTTGTAATCAATTAGTTATAACACCTGATTCATTGTGCCATTTCCAGTAGCTCTGTAATCGATTACCTGTTGCTCTGTAATCGATTATGGAATGATAATCGATTAGTTCGTATCCCGTAATCTATTAGGACCTTTAATTTGTACATGGATTTATCGACTATATGAATCGGGATCGTAATGGTACTACATGAACATCTATTGCGTACTCTGATACCTTCTCATATCTTCATATATGAGATAGGTTGCATAGATCCAGGGTATTGGATGATAGCTTCATCACTCATATTTTTCATAAATTAATAACATTAAATTCGCGAAAATTTACCCCTACTTTTGGGGGCGTCTCAACCGCATTGAAGCAAATGGCAAACTTCTACACCATGTCCCTTGCCACACTATTCGGTATGCTTCAAGAATATGAACAAGAGCTTAAAGACTTGAAAGTAGCCAAGGAAGAAGAAGAAAAGAAGCTCACTAAAGAGAAGAGCATTGCTCTTAAAGCTACATCAATAGAAGATGAAGAAGAATCCAAAAATGAAGAACTTGATGATGTAGAGTTCGGTCTACTTATCAAAAAGTTTACAAGATTCATCAAGAAGAAAGGCTTCCAAGGAAGAAATCCAAACCAAGGTAAGAAGTCTTTTAAAGATTACACTAATCCTCTCACTTGTTTTGAATGCGGCAAAATAGGTCACTTCAAGGTTGATTGTCCAAACCTCAAGAAAAAGAACAAGGACATCAAAGGAAAATGAAGAGCATATATAGCTTGGGAAGAAAACAATGAATCGAAGGAAGAAGTTGCAAACCTTTGCCTTATGACAAAGCACACCGAAGATGATGAGGTAAGTTCTCTTAATGAATTTAGTGATAATGAAAGTGAAGTTGATAAAGATAAATTGCTAGATGCGTTTGGTGAATTGCATGAAAAATTTGTGTTAATAACAAAAAGGTATACATGTTCAAAACAAACCATTTTAAAACTTGAAAATGAGTTGCGTGAAATTAACATAGAAAAAGAAAATCTTAGAGTTCAAAATGGAGAGTTAATCACATTTAATATCACCCTCATGACTTGTGATGGTAATGAAGATTGTATATTGTTTGATAAATATATGCTTCTTGAAAAAGAAAATAAAGACCTAAAAGAAACTCTTGAGAAATTTACAAATAGTAAAAAAAATCTTGATACACTTCTTGGAAATAAAAAATATACCTCGATAGAACGGGCATAGGTTATAAAAAATTTGAAAATAAAAAGGAATACAAGAACTTCTTTGTACCCTTTAAAAAAGAAAAACCTAAACCTATTCTAAAATGTGCAACTTATGGAAAAAGAGGTCATACAAGTTCAAATTGCTTTGAAAGAAGGTATATAAAACCATATAAGAACCATTACAAAATGCCTTATTCTTTGGATGCAACATGTTTCTATTGTGGAGTGTATGGTCATATAACATCTAATTGCTTTATAAAGAAAACCTCCCAAAAGTTTACTAGAAAGGTATGGATTCCAAAAGAAATTTTGAAATCCCAAACTAATGAGAAAGGACCAACATACAAAGGGTACCTGCAACTTAAATTTTTGTCCTATAGGTATACTTTAAGGTGGCAAATTCTCATTGGTATCTAGATAATGGATGTTCAAAATACATGATCGGAGATATGTCAAAATTTTCAACCTTCACTCTAAAGAATAAAGGAAGTGTTACTTATGGAGACAACACAAAGTGAAGGATACTTGGACATGGAAATGTAGGTACCAATTCCTCTACCCTAATCAATGATGTTTTATATGTTGAGGGACTAAAACATAACTTGTTAAGTATAAGTCAATTATGTGATAAAGGATTCGTTATAACTTTTAACTCAAATTGTTGCATGATTGAAAATGAAGAAAATAAAGTCAAATTTGTTGGTCAAAGAATAGATAATATTTACATGATTAACCTAGATAGCTTGCCCTTAAATGATGCATAATGCTTGATTTCTAGAAAAGATGAATCATTTCTATGGCATAGGAGAATAGGCCACATTCACATAGATCACTTAAATAAACTGATTTCAAAAGTCTTAGTGTTAGGATTGCCCAAAATGAAGTTTGAAAATAAATTTTGTGATGCTTGCCATAAGAGAAAGCAAGTAAAGGCCTCATTTAAATCTAAAAACATTATTTCAACAAATAGGCCTTTACAGCTTTTGCATATGAATTTTTTTGGACCATCACGAAATAGAAGTTTTGGTGGCAATTACTATGCATTTATGATTATGGATGATTTCTCTAGATTTACATGGACATTATTCATAACTCATAAAAATGAAGCATTTAAAGGCTTTAAAAAGCTTATGAAAGTTGTCCAAAATGAAATAAACTTAAGGATAACATATATTTAAACTGATCATGGGGGAGAATTTGAAAACCAAGATTTTGAAAACTTTTGTGAAAAGAATGGAATCAAAAATAATTTTTATGCACCAAGAACACCTCAACAAAACGGTGTTGTTAAGAGAAAGAATCGTTCTCTAAAAGAACTCGCTATAACAATGTTAAATGATAAGATTCCAAAAAGTTTTTGGGTCGAAGCAGTCAATACAGCTTGTTATGTTATGAATCGTTCTTTAATTCAACCCCATATGAGCTTTTCAAAAATAGAAAACCAAATATTTCACATTTTCATATTTTTGGATACAAATGCTTTGTTCATAACAATGGTAAGGATAACTTAGGAAAATTTAATGCTAAGTCTGATGAGGCAATATTTTTGGGTTATTTGACAAATAGTAAATCTTATCGAGTCTTTAACAAACAAACCTTAACTATAGAAGAATCTTTTCATGCAAAGTTTAACGAAGATAACCAAGAGACTCTAAGAAAGGAGGGCATTGATGATCTTATAGGTCAAATAGAAGACATGAAGATAGGAGAAAAAGAAGAATAAACAAAGCAAGTTGTGTGGCGCCCCTTAGTCTTATATAAGTAAATATAATAGATGTGACATAATAATTATGAGGATAAATTTTTTGCATTTTAAAGTTCATCACCTTGCCTAAGAGACACCACGAATTAAAAGAAAATCATTTAACATCGCGCCCCAGACCTTTGATTAGTCACACTTCCCAATATATGAAGATCTGAGAAGCGATATAATAGAAGTTCATTTTTAGTCTTAGAAATAGTAAGATATGTCATAAATATCACCTATTAGTCCCAAATTGAAAACCATAAAAAGTTGGGTCCAAACCCCCCTTAAATTTAAGTTTTTTCACAACAGTGGGTATGGTACTATGCATCTAACGAGAGTTAGGAAACTTCAATTAAGATGAGGCCAATTTCAACAGCTTCTTAACATAATTATCTACAACTTTTATGACAAATTTGTACACCAAAAATGTCATTAAGATACCCAATTGAGCCAAAAACAGAAAGGGAAAAGCAGCAGTTGGAAAAAATCCTGACAGTGGCCAAACCACTGACCGTGGTTTCACACCACTATCCATGGTTAGTACTGTCCAGACCACCAGAACAACATTTCTTTCATGTTTTGAGGTAGTGCCCACCACTGGCCGTGGTTTCTCACCACTGACCGTGGTTGGCTCTGTTGCAGGCACCATTTTGCAGCTTTTTGACCCTTATATTTTTGCCAACTTTGGGACCCCTTTTCACTAGGCTATTCAACTCCGATATGCATGAAATTTTATACACAAGTTACCTACCCTAATATCATTTATGTGACAAAGTTTCAAGCCCAAATTCCATCCCAATCAAAATCTAAGCTATAAGGTAGTTTTATGCATATTTTAGGCATTTTACATGACATACCAAAATACAATTAGCTAAGTTTTGGTCTCTATGGACCTATATTCACATATATAAATGTGACTTGCTCCAGCAAGTATCATTCAATAACTTATTTCCTAGATCAAGATATGTCCTAGTGGCAATTCATGCCTCTTTTTAGATAAACCAAACATGTCAAATTGCAAAGTAAGTCTCTTTGGCCACAACCAACCATGCACACAAGTTTCATACATAAATTATGACTTGTAGGTGACCTCTACATGAAGTCTTACCCATTAAATGAAAATATGACCTATCCACTTCCTTATTTTGTATCCAATCCACAATATTAATCTTACACAAGTCACATATTCATTGCCAATGATCTTAGATCTCATAATATCATCATTCATTCATCAATATAGCATAAAAACATTGTATCACAATTAACATCAACTATTGTTAAGGTCATAACCAAAAATTAGCCTTCCAGAACAGTAAGGTCTAATTTTCACACATGACCCTCAAATCAAATACCTAACATCATTCAATACTCATATACAAATAGGCATATACACATCTCAAGTGCTTTACAAAAGAATGTCGACCAAGGCTCACAAGCTTTCCTTCCATATTTACCTCCACCATTTCTCAACCTCCAAAAAGAGTAGGATATCCAACATACCTACATCAACTTTTAAAAACGGAAACTAGGATGTGAGTAACATATACCAAATGAATTAAAGTCATACATTATGATGATACATATATATGGGCACGACATGCATTTCTCAAAGAGCATCATATGCTCCTTTCACATATCATATTATTTCATTTCAAAATAGCACATATTCCATCAACACATTCACAATATATATATCAAAACATTGACAATCTCATCAAATACCATCACACACTCAATATCAATCATCCATTGCCACCACGGGATACCAACTCGGTATATCTTCGGCTAAATGTAAATACTCTTATGGCTAATACATATGCACAAGGAATCATTATCAAATCACGGATCCGACTATGGGAAACAATATCATATCAAATGTGGGTTAAGCATAGGTGTGCTACTATGCCCCTACTACAGTAGTAAATGTGTACAGTTATATCTGAAATCATGCATGCATATCGTCATTCTTTTACTGGTACCAAACCGCTATCGCCCGTATGTAGCACTAGTCACCGTTTGACTTGCAGATTCATAATATGACATCACTTGCCAAAAGTGCCATGGGCCCTTCCGAACACCCATCGAGAGAACCATGCCCTATAGGGACACTGAGGTAACTTGCTCACCATAAAGCTGCCCACCCACCGGGCCCGCCACATAGGGTGCCTCACCACCAAACTATGGGTAGCTTCGTGCTTCTAAGAATCACTAGGGAACAATATATAACTTCACCTGTGCACTAGGTCACCTTCCCACTGGGCCCGCCTATTGGATCCCCTACCATTCCATGTAGACAGCGTAGATGTGCCATGAGTGCAAATGTCAATCAATGCATTTCTCACACTATGCATTCTATAATGCCACTCCACAATCAACAATTCACCACCAACACTTAGTGGATTTCACTATCCTCATCATTCTTAACCACTACCAATTGTCATTGGATTTCATACAGATTAATAGTTAGTGGCAATCATTATTCATCAAATCACATATCATGAAATGCTTAACATCATTGAAATCAATTCATTCATGGTCTTAAAGCCATTCACAATAAGTCTCATTATCATGAGTAAAATTCAATATCATAATCATCATCCCAACAGCACATGCCACATAACACCATCCATACTAAATGCATTCAAATTCATATGAACATCAAGAATATTCATCCATGCTAAATTATGATCACACAATCATACATACACACCAATAATGGATGAAATTATGCATTTAGAGATGTTACCCCCTCCTACCTCAAGAGAAGTAGAAATCAACGTGGTCTGAAGATCCCGCCTCGTCGATGGGGTTGTTTCCTACATTATACAATATGCCATGCAATCAATTTTTATTCAACTACCAAGATTCAAGTGCTTATATTTGATTACTTGGAGTTTTATGCCATTTAATTCATTAACCTCATTTATTTCATTCAACCCACCACAACCACCATGGGTTAGGTGTTTTCATTCATTATTTTGCATCTTCAATGCCATACCCAATCATGGGTTTCTATATTAATGGTTCACAATAAACATTATCAACCATTCACCATCATTAATGGTTATTACCTATCATAAATAACATCTCCCATCAATAATAAATGCACATCTACCCATATTTCATATTTCCCCTAATTTACTAGGTTAGGGTTTCATTGAAAACCCAACAACCAACATCAATGTTCAACATTTCCCATTTTAATAAATGCAAATTTCGTATACCCCTGAAGGCCCTCATGAAACTCACATTAAAACACCCCACCTTAGGGTTTCTCATTATAAATGCTTCCCATTAATAACCCATATGCATTACTCTCTCAAAAATCATAATAACCCCTAACCTAAGGCATAACTCCATTAGAAATGGAGAGGAACTTACCTCAAGCAAAGAAAATGAGTGGGTGTGAAACCCCGAAAAACAGGGGTAAATTTTTCATGTTTTAAAGAAAAGGTTGATCGATATAATAAGACGTGGTGGAGTTTTAAATTCAACTCCCTGGATCTATGAAAAGCCATTCTCATATATGGAGATATGAGAGGGTGAGTTAAAAATAATTAATAAGAGTTTTCAATTAAAAACAGCGGAAATAATTATTTAAATGGATGTTGTATGATTGAATTTAGAGAGTTTGGATTTCATGAAGTTTAAGCGTCCATGATGTGTCCAAATTATTTTTAAGATTGATGCAAAAGAAGATTTAATGCAATTAAGAGTGAAAATAATTCAAGCCAAAACATTTGGAGGAGACAGGGCTCCACTCGCTCAAGCGAGAGCCACACTCGCTTGAGCGAGTCCACGTGGTACGCTTGAGCGAGCTAGGGAGGATGTTGAGCGAAAGGAAGAAAGGAGTGTCAGAGGTCATCTCGCTTGAACGAGCCCCATCTTGCTTGAGCGAGATCCTTAGGATCCGCTTGAGCGAGGCAAGCGAGCGTGAGCGAAAACGCTCTAGAATCCATTTTTCCCTCGCTCGCTTGAGCGACCCATACGCACTGGCCATTTTGCTTAAGCGAAAATGGCCCAGTAACACCACCTGATCCACTTGCCATCTCGCTTGGGCGAAGCACCAATTCGCCTAAGCGAATTTCGCCCAGGAACCACTCCATGCACTACTCGCTTGAGCGAAGACCAGCTCGATCAAGCGAAAAATGTCCAGTAGCTAAATCTCCAATTCCAAGTAGATCTCACTTGAGCGAGATCATTGCTCGCCTGAGCGAATATGGGCCAGAGGCCACCCTACTGCTACAAGGGATCTCGCTTGAGCGAGATTTCCACTCGCTCAAGCGAGTTCTGCACAACACACACAGAAAACAGGGAATTTCACACAACTTCATATACCAACCTTTAATTTATACCACTTCAACCTATCCTAATGCATTAGATACACTTCTTCAGGCATTTAAAGGCTCATTCAATAGTTTATACACTTCAAAACAATTCCCACTCACTCAATACATAGAATTTGAATTACTTCTACATAGACTTCTTGAAATATACAAATTATGAAATGCATCATTCCTTCATGAAATTGTAACATCAACAAACATCATAATTCATCACTTTACATCATTTGGGTCATTAATGAAAATTAGCCATACACACCAAGGTCCAATTTTCCTACATGACCCTCAAAAATCATCATCTACAATCTAGATAACAAAATGAGCATACATATACACTATATGCTATACAAAAATCTAGATTTTCCAGCCAAGGCACTTCCTATACATCTATTTACCTCCTTCCACAAAATGTACTTCAAAAGGATTTCACTCCTCCCATGAGTGACCTGCATCATAAGTCTAAAAAGTGGACAACATGAGAGAGTGAGTCATACATTTCAAAAGAATGAATATGAATACCATGTGATCATGTGCATATGTATCACAACATGTATACTTGCATCCACATACAAGTCATCATTAACTGTCATCATATTATACATTCATTTTTGTACGTCAAGCAAGTATAAAAGCACACATATGATCTAGTCCTTCAATAATTGGACTATCACACAACTTATCACTTTATTCAATTTATTATTTGGTATTCATATCTTTTATATTGTCTTAACACATTATCTCATCCTCGTATACAACCATCATCATAACTCATCACCTTTGGCATACTTCCTAGCTATATGCAAATGCTCTTAAGCTAATGCATATGCACAACGGATTGATTCAACAATTACGGATCTGACTGTGGGAATATAAACACCAAATGTGGGTTTCAAGTATGATCATCTAACCATACCCCTACTGTAGTAGTAAAATGTGTACACTTATCCTTAAATTACATGCATTTCACTAATTCTTTTACTGGTACCAAACCGCATCGCCCATTTTGCAACACCGGTCATTTACACCATGACCGCGGTAGACAACATATTCCACATATAGTGTTACGGGCCAACCATGAATCATATCATGGCAGCTGTGATTCCATGGACCACCAGGGACACCTGCTCATCAAGAGCCACCCCTCACAAGGGTTAACCACATATGGCTCCCCGTAGCATAAAATGGGCAGCTTCATGACTCTCACACTAAGTCACAGAGGAATTACAAATTGCTCGTGCACAGAGCCACCCTCCCACTGGGCCAACGTGGGGAATCCCCTAAAATTCCAACACCGACAGCTATGCAGTATGCCATGGATACAAATGCCAATCATATGCATTTCTCACTCTATGCATCCTATACATGCCACTCATCATACATCATCATCATCACCAACATCACCATAAGGCTTTTTAGTGGATTTATTATTGTTGGTTATTATTATTAGTTTAAACTTTTATGTGGCATTTTCAATAGTTCTCATTCATATCATTCAATTCCATCATCAACACCATGACATCAATCTTTCACTATTAACCAAGGCATGTTATTCTTTTACACTCATCCTCAATTAAACATCATCAATACCCATTATACATTTATGGTGGACATGAGTGTAACCTTATATTATCAAACAATTCACACCACCATATAACACACCATGGTTATTCTAAATGCATCAAAGCATGTTGCCAAAACACATCATCAACATCATGCACAACATTACAATCCTTTATAACATTTCAAGCAAGGCAAACATGCATGTCAACACATATGGCAATCAAATACCATTCAAATTCATGCGTTTAGAATATGAAGACTCCTCTCCTACCTCAAGAGAAGAATTTCGATTGATAAGACGCACCCGCCTCGTCATTCAAAATGGGTCCTACATTAATACACATGTATAATCCTAATTAGTCAACCATTCAAGACACAATTCCAACTCTATTCAAGCATAATCATATCTACAATTTCATAACATGTTTAAGACATATTATGGACATTATTTTTCTTCACTTATTAGGCTTCGGGAATTCCTTCCCATTAAACTTACTCATTATGTTTAAAGGCTACCAACAACTATAGCCCAACATTCACAAAATGCCTCACCAACCATTATTTATAACTTTCCCTAAATCTTAAAAGTTAGCGTTTCCACCAAAACCCAACCACATTCATTTAATGCATCATTAATCTTTATCTCCTTCCAACCATAAACTCATCTTCCTCATTTAATATCATCAAGGTTAACATTTATGACTACCCACTCTTGGGTTTCCACATTTAAAGCCTCTCCTAGCAACCCACATACATTAATTGCTCTCTTAACAATAAAAACTCATAACCAAGGGTTCATACTCTTGAGAAATAGCAAGAACCATACCTCAAGAGGAGAAAAGAGAGAATATTCAAGAGAGAGAAAGTGCCCCACGAAAATAGAGGAGTAGAGAGGAGGAGAGTCCAAACTCCAATGGTCTCTTCCAAGCTCCTTCAAGGACGAAAATAAAGAAGGAAGAAAAGCCACCACCTTTGCCTAGGGTTTTGAAGAGAAGGAGAAGAAGAAGAATGGAGTAGGAAGAGAAGTGAAGTATTTGCCACAATGGACCAAGAAGCTGACGGAAGAGAAGAGAGAACATATAGGCTTTTGATTTTTATTTTAACCCTCTCATTAAAAGTTCATCGTTTTATGATAAACAGGATCTCAGTTTGGGCTCAACACGTTATCTAAAAATTATTTCGAATACATATTCGGACTCCTAATAATATTCTCCACAGCCCTGACCAATATCATCCCAATCGGAGATACTTGGTCCAACACCCATATTTTAATCGGGTCAATTTTCAGCGTATTCGGTCCCAATAAACCACCAACAATCTCCAAAAATATTAATTTAATCATTTCCCATATTTTGGAACATTAAATAATCCACATTCCATTATTTAATATTTATTCCCCTAATTAATCCATTGTTTTAAAATTTGGGATGTTACAGTGGGTACCAATCGGGAAGAAAGAGAGTACGAAAATGAGAGAGTCTCCAACATAAGCTTCTCCTTCTTGCTTAATGAGGAGGACGAAAATGGTGATTGGAAGTGAAGGCACACACCACACTTTATGGGTTTTAGAGAGGAAGAAGAAGATGAAGAGTGGATGGGAAAGTATGAAGAGAAAAGAGAATGGGAAATAGAAGAAATAGCAACGTGAAGTGTAAGGGGAAATAGGGCTTTTGTGTTTCATTTTAGCCTAACACTTAAACTTTATTGTTTTATAACATACAGGATCTCTGTTCGGGCTAATACTTTATCCAAAAATTATTTCGAGTATATGTTTGGATTCCCAATAATATTTTTAACAGCCCTGACTAATAGCACCTTAATCAGAGATACTTGGTCTGACACCTATATTTTAATTAGGTATAATTTCACCTCATAAAGCCCTAATAAATTATGAATAATCCCCAAAAATCTTAATTTAATTATTTTCATCATTTTGGGATATTAATTTACTTACATATAATTATTTAGTATTTATTCTTCATATTTAATCATTTATATAAAATTAGCGATGTTACAATCCACCCCACCTAAAAGAAATTTCGTCCTCGAAATTTAACGTACCAGATTTAAATGTATTCGGATACCGCTCCCTAATATCATCTTTACGTTCCCATGTGAACGTCTTCACATTGCCATATTTCCACGCCACCTTCACCAAAGGTACCAATTTGTTCCACAACCTCTTCACGGAATGTTCGATAATACAAACAGAAACAGGAGGAATGGACAAGTCATCCCGCACATCCACATCATCAATAGGGATCACGTGCAAGGGATCATGAACATACTTCCTCAACTGTGATACGTGGAATACATTATGCAGATTTGCAAGGTGTGGAGGAAGTGCCATCCAGTAAGCGACATCACTGATTCGCTCTAGAATCTCATATGGTCCAATGAACTTAGGACTTAATTTTCTACTCTTTAAAGCCCTTCCAATACCTTTATCACGCGAGACTCTCAGGAACACATGATCACCAACTTGAAACTCAAGTGGTTTATGTCTCTTATCATAACAACTCTTCTACCGGTCCTGAGAAATCTTCATATTCTCTTGTATCTTTCTAATCTGCTTAGTAGTCTCCTAAACAATCTCCGACCCTAAAGTCAAGTTCTCACCAGTTTCAAGCCAACACAACGGAGTTCTACATTTCCGACCATACAAAGCTTCATAGGGAGCTATACCAATAGTACTATGATAACTATTATTGTACATGAACTCAATCAATGACAGGAATCGCTCCCAACAACCTCCATGCTCCAATACACAAGCCCGTAACAACTCTTCAAAGCTTTGAATAGTTCTCTCAGATTGTCTGTCGGTTTGGGGATGATAAGCAGAACTAAGCTTCAACTTAGTACCTAACTCTTGATGTAAGCTTCCCCAAAATTAAGAAGTAAACCGGGGATCACGGTCGAATATGATACTAGATGGCACACCATGCAATCTAACAATCTCCTTTATGTACAACTGGGCTAATTTCTCCAATGAACTCTTCATATTCATGGGTAGGAAGTGAGCACACTTCGTCAACCGATCCATAATCACCCATATAGCATCATTTCTACCATAAGTTCTGGGTAAACCAGAAACAAAGTCCATAGTGATGCTATCCCATTTCCAAACGGGGATCTTCAAAGGTTTCAAATAACCAGATGGTTTTTTATGCTCAACTTTAGCTTTCTGGCAAACAAGGCAAAATGCCACAAAGTTTGCCACACCATGTTTCATACCGAGCCACCAGAAATTTTTCTTTAAATTTTGATACATTTTAGTGGAGCTAGAATGGTATCTCAAATCAAACTCATAATCTTTAAGAAACTCCATCCATCATCGTTGGCGCATATTGAGCTCCTTCTGATCAAGCAAATATTTGAGATTCTTGTGATCACTAAAGACCACAAATTTCGAGCCATACAAATAATATCGCCATAACTTCAAAACAAATACCACTGCCGCCAATTCAAGATCATGTGTGGGGTAATTAACCTCATGTGGTCGCAATTGTCTCAATGTATAGGCTATCGCACGTTCACTTTGCATCAACACACAACCAAGGCCAAGCTTAGAAGCATCACAATACACCACAAATTCATCCAATAAGTCGGGCAAAGCCAACACAGGAGCAAAAGTGAGTCTAACTTTCAACTCTTGGAAACTCTTTTCACAATCAAGATTCCATACAAATAGTTGATTCTTACGGGTTAGCTTCGTCAATGGCAAAGCCAAACGGGAGAAACCTTTAATAAATCTCCGGTAATAACTGGCAAGACCAAGAAAATTCCTTATTTCAGTCACGAACGTCGGTCTTTCCCAAGCCATCACAGCTTCAATTTTTGATGGATCAAATGCAACACCATCTTTGGAGATAACATGTCTAAGAAATTAGACCTCCGGCAACCAAAACTCACACTTAGAAAGCTTCGCATATAACTTTTTCTCAGGAGAATACTCAAAACAAGGCGAAGATGTTCTTCATACTCTTCATGACTCTTGGAATATACAAGAATGTCATCAATAAACACCACAATGAATCGGTCAAGATACTTATGAAAGATGTGATTCATGTAATCCATGAAAATCGCAGGTGCATTTGTCACACCAAAAGGCATCACCACATACTCGTAGTGGCCATAACGAGTGTGAAAAGCAGTCTTTGGAGTATCATCGGTCTTTACCCGGATTTGGTGATATCCGGAACGCAAGTCAATTTTAGAGAATACCACGGTATCCTTCAATTGATCCAAAAGATCATCAATCCGAGGTAGGGGATATCAGTTTTTATTAGTCAACTTGTTAAGTTATCAATAATCCACACATAACCTCATACTTCCATCCTTCTTTTTCACTAATAATACAGGTGCACCCCAAGGAAACACACTTGGGCAAATAAACCCTCGCTCTAATAACTCTTCAACCTGTCTTTTCAACTCGGCTAACTCCATAGGAGACATCCGATACGGTGCTCGAGAAACAGGTTTCGCACCAGGAACAAGGTCAATAGAAAACTCCACCTTCTGTGGAGGAGGTAAACCAGGTACCTCATTAGGAAATACATCTAGAAATTTGGATACGATAGGGATATCAAGGGATCGAATTGCATTTTCTCCATCCACTATGCATAGCATGACAAGAATTTGAGATATACCTTGCACATCAAAGCACTCGGTAGACGGAGAAGGAAAAACAATGCTCCGATTCAAACAATCCACCAATACCTTGTTGGTAGATAACCAGTCCATTCCCAAAATAACTTCTAAGTCCTTCATGGGCAAGCAAAGAAGGGATACGACAAATCTCTGATCCTCAAGAATCATTTCAATATCATCACACCGAGTAACCATTCGTAAACAAGTACCGATCGATGTAGACACAATGATAGAACCTTTCATCATGTTTATCGGCAATTTTAATTGCCTCACACAATCTTCCAAAATGAAGGAGTGTGTTGTACCGGAATCGAATAATACATCAACACAATTACCATGTATTTTGCACTTACTTTGTACTAGATCACTGGCTTGTGCAGCTTCTTCACCCATCACGGCGAATACTCTTCCAGCAGTTTGTTGGTTAGCACCATTGTTGTGACCATTCCGGCCACCATTGCCATTACCTCGGGCGTTACCATTACCACGACCGTTGCCACCGTTACCATTACCATTACCATTACCATTGTGACCACTATTGCGACCGCCATTACTGTTTCCACGACCACGACCTCTAAAAGCACCATAGCCACCACAGTTTCCATCATTACGGGCTACCACATCCGTGGCATTCAAGGGACAATTGGGACAAATGTGCCCCGGTTGGTTGCATCTATAGCACACCACCATCTCTTCATGATCACATTCACGAGCCAAGTGGTTTCCGCCACATCGGAAACAACGGAGCCCTTGGCCGTTACCTTGGCCACCATTAGCATCATGCCTTCCACCACCACGTCCACCTCTAAGTGAAGAGGAACCACGCATAAATTTTCTATTCTTCTTGAAATTTCCTTTCTTCTTGAAGCTAGAAAATTGGCCCTTCAATTTGTAGTCATGCCCGGAATAACTCCTGGGAGCCACATCATTTTCTTCAAAGATTCTACACTTGTTCATAAGAGTAAGAAAGTTCCTAATCTCTTGATGACAAATCGCCTTCTTGATCTCTTGGCACAATCCGTTCTCAAACTTAACATATTTTGAAGCCTCGGTACCTTCCTGTTGGAAAGGAGGGTAAAACACACATAGTTCTTTGAATTTTGAGGCATATTCCTTCACTGACATGCTTCCTTGTTTGAGTTCCATAAACTCAAGCTCTTTCTTGTTCTTGTAACTTTCAGGAAAGTATTTCCTTAGGAACTGTACCTTGAAGTTCTCCCAAGCCAAAGGAGTGTGAGAAAAAATCATAAGTCCACGAGTCAAAATCCACCAAGACTTGGATTCATCACGGATCATAAACACTGCATATTTAACTTTCAGAGCTTCAAAACACTCCATGCTAGCAAATATCCGCTCCAAGTCATGGATCCAAACATAAGCGTCTTCCGGTTTTTAACCCCCATGAAATTCAAAAGGCTTTCACTTGAGGAATCGGTGAAGACCATGATTTGGTTGACCAACGGGTTGTTGTTGCCATTCAAGAATATCGGCAAATCGGTTAAAAGCTTCAGCCATAGCGGCTGCATCGACGTTGCGTTTATTCGCCATCGATCAATCTAGACACACAATACAATACTTAAAAACCTTGTGTTTCTTTCTTCAAGATTTATTAATCATTAACAATTATCATCAACACATGTATCATTATAATATATTCACATTTCAAAGGTAAAATATTGGAAAGGAAATTCCTGGCCGGGCCTAATATCAATCACATACTTATCATCATCATTCACAATACAAAGCAGTGAGTAATTCAAGCTCCAACAACGCTTAACTATAGCAGTAACATCCCAACATTAAGTGACAAGCACTCTCACAAGGCACAACAACATTTCAACAATAAACAATCACACTTCAATGGAAAACAACCTTACTTTAATGAGGGAAATCATCATTCAATAACATTTAACTCATATAATTAATCAATGAGCAACCAATGCTCTGATACCCCCAATTGTGGCGCCCCTTAGTCTTATATAAGTAAAAACAATAGACGTGATATAATAATTATGAGGATAAATTTTTCACATTTTAAAGTTCATCACCTTGCCTAAGAGACACCACGAATTAGAAGAAAATCATTTAACATCGCGCCACAAACCTTTGATTAGTCACACTTTCCATATATGAAGATATGAGAAGCGATATGAGAAAAGTTCATCTTTAGTCTTAGAAATAGTTTGACATGTCATAAATATCACCTATTAGTCCCGAATTGAAAACCATAAAAAGTTAGGTTCAAGCCCCCCTTAAATTTAAGTTTTTTCACAGTAGTGGGTCTAGTATTATACGTCTAATAAGAGTTAAGAAACTTCAATTAAGATGAGGCCAAAAATGTAATTAAGATACCCAAACGAGCCAAAAATAGCAAGGGAAAAGTAGCAGTTAGAAAAAATCCTGACAGTGGCCAAACCACTGGCCGTGGTTGGCACTGTCTAGACCACTAGAACATCATTTTTTTCACGTTTTGAGGTGGCACCCACCACTGGCCGTTGTTTCTTACCACTGGCCATGGTTGGCTCTGCTGCAGGCACCATTCTGTAGCTTTTTGACCCTTATGTTTTTCCCAACTTTGGGACCCCTTTTCACTAGGCTATTCAACTCCAATTTGCATGAAATTTTATACATAACTTACCTACCCTAATACCATTTATGTGGCAAAGTTTCAAGCCCAAATTCCATCCCAATCAAAATCTAAGTTATAGAGTAGTTTTATGTATATTTTGGGCATTTTACATGACATACCAAAATGCAATTGGCTAAGTTTTGGTCTAAACCCTCTATGGACCTATGTTCACCTATATAAATGTGACTTGCTCTAGCAAGTCTCATCCAATAACTTATTTCCTAGATCAAGATATGTTCTAGTGGCAATTCATGCCCCTTTTTAGCTAAACCAAACATGCCAAATTGCAAAGTAAGTCTCTTTGGCCACAACCAACCATGCAAACAAGTTTCATACATGTATTATGACTTGTAGGTGACCTCTACATGAAGTCTTGCCCATTAAATGAAAATATGACCTATCCACTTCCTTATTTTGTATCCAATCCACAATATTAATCTTACACAAGCCATATATTCATTGCCAATGATCTTAGATCTCATAATATCATCATTCATTCATCAATATAGCATAAAAACATTGTATCATAATTAACATTAACTATTAAGGTCATAACTAAAAATTAGCCTTCTAGAACATTAAGGTCTAATTTTCACACATGACCCTCAAATCAAATACCTAACATCATTCAATACTCATATACAAAATAGGCATATACACATCTCAAGTGCTTTACAAAAGAATGTCGGCCAAGGCTCACAAGCTTTCCTTCCATATTTACCTGCACCATTTCTCAACCTCCAAAAAGAGTAGGATATCCAACATATCTACATCAACCTTAAAAATGGCAACTAGGAGGTGAGTATCATATACCAAATGAATTAAAGTCATACATTATGATGATACATATATATGTGCACAACATACATTTCTCAAAGAGCATCATATGCTCCTTTCACATATCATATTATTTCATTTCAACATAACACATATTCCATCAACACATTCACAATATATGTATCAAAACATTGACAATCTCATCAAATACCATCACACACTCAAGGTTAGTACCACTATTTCTTTCTCTTCACTTATCAATCATCCATCGCCACCACGGGCTACTAACTCGGCATATCTTCGACTATATGCAAATGCTCTTATGGCTAATGCATATGCACAAGGAATCATTATCAAATCGTGGATCTGACTATGGAAAACTATATCATATCAAATATAGGTTAAGCATAGATGTGCTACTATGCCCCTACTACAGTAGTAAATGTGTACACTTATATCTCAAATCATGTATGCATATCATCATTCTTTTATTGGTACCAAACTGTTATCGCCCTTATGTAGCATTAGTCACCTCGTGACTTACGGATTCACAACATGGCCTCACTTACCAAAAGTGCTACGGGCCCTTGCCGAACACACATCGAGAGAGCCGTGCCCTATAGGGACACCGAGGTAACTTGCTTACCATAGAGCCGCCCACCCAATGGGCCCGCCACATAGGGTGCCTCGCCACCAAACTATGGGCAGCTTTGTGATTCCAAGAATCACTAGGGAACAATATATAACTTTACCCGTGCACTGGGTCACCTTCCCACTAGGCCCGCCTATTGGAACCCCTAACATTCCATATAGACAGCGTATGATGTGCCATGGATGTAAATGTCAATCAATGCATTTCTCACACTATGCATCCTATAATACCACTCCATAATCAACAATTCACCACCAACACTTAGTGGATTTCACTATCCTCATCATTCTCAACCATTACCAATTATCATTAGATTTTATACAGATCAATACTTAGTGGCAATCATTATTCATCAAATCACATATCATGAAATGCTCAACATCATTAAAATCAATGCATTCAAATTCACATGAACATCAAGAACATTCACCCAAGCTAAATTATGATCACATAATCATACATACACTCCAATAATGGGTGAAATCATTCATTTAGAGATGTTACCCCCTCCTACCTCAAGAGAAGTAGAAATCAACGCGGTCCGAAGATCCCGCCTCATTGATGGGGTTGTTTCCTACATTATACAATATGCCATAAAATCAATTTTTGTTCAACTACCGAGATTCAAGTGCTTATATTTGATTACTTGGTGTTTTATGCCATTTTATTCATTAACCTCATTTATTTCATTCAACCCACCACAACCACTATGTGTTAGGTGTTTTTATTCATTATTATACATCTTCAATGCTATACCCAATAATGGGTTCCTACATTAATGGTTCCCAACAACCATTATCAACCATTCGCCATCGGTAATGGTTATTACCTATCATAAATAACATCTCCCATCAATAATAAATGCACATTTACCAATATTTTATATTTCCCCTAATTTACTAGGTTAGGGTTTCATTGAAAACCCAACAACCAATATCAATGTTCAACATTTCCCATCATCATAAATGTAAATTTTGTATACCCCTCAAGGCCCTCATGAAACTCACATTAAAAAACCCCACCTTAGGGTTTCTCATCATAAATGCTTCCTATTAATAACCATATGCGTTACCCTCTCAAAAATCATAATAACCCCTAACTTAGGGCATAACACCATTAGAAATGGAGAGGAGCTTACGTCAAGCAAAGAAAATGAGCGGGTACCAATGGGGAAGAAAAGGAGCACAAAAATGAGAGAGTCTCCAACACAAGCTTCTCCTTCTTGCTTGATGAGGAGGACAAAAATAGTGATTGGAAGTGAAGGCACACACCACACTTTGTGGGTTTTTTAGAGGAACAAGAAGATGAAGAGTGGATGGGAAAGTATGAAGAGAAAAGAGAATGGGAAATAGAAGAAATAACAACATGAAGTGTAGAGGGGAAATGGGGTTTTTGTGTTTCATTTTAGCCTAACACTTGAACTTTATCGTTTTATAACATACAGGATCTCTATTCAGGTTCAATACTTTATCTTAAAATTATTCCGAGTATATATTCAGATTCCCAATAATATTCTTAACAACTCTTACCAATAGCACCCCGATCAGAGATACTTGGTCCAACACCCATATTTTAATCGGGTGTAATTTCAGCTCATAAAGCCCCAATAAATTATGAATAATCCCCAAAAATCTTAATTTAATTATTTTCAATATTTTAGGATATTAATTTACTCACATATGATTATTTAGTATTTATTCTTCATATTTAATCATTTATATAAAATTAGGGATGTTACAAGCTGAGGCTCTTAAACAAGAAGAATCACCATCTTATATACCAAAAGAATGGATATATCCAAAGAATCATTTAGCGGACAATATCATAGGTGATATCTCCAAAGGGGTAATTACTTGTAGTTCTCTTAGAAATGCATGTAATCATTTCCCCTTTGTTTCTCAAATCGAACCTAAAATTATTGATAAAGCTATCTTAGATAAACATTGGATGTTAGCAATGCAAGATAAATTAAATCAATTTAAAAGAAATGAAGAATGGGAATTAACTCCATAACCTGATACTTATCAAGTAATAGGAACCAAATGGGGTTTTCCAAACAAACTTGATGAGTCGAGCTTAATAACTAGAAATAAAGCTAGATTAGTTGCTAAAGGTTATAATCAACAAGAAAGAATAGATTATGATGAAACGTATGCACCCGTAGCTAGACTTGAAGCCATTAGATTACTACTAGCATTTGCTTATTATATGAATTTTAAATTATATCAAATGGATGTAAAAGGTGCTTTCTTAAATGGATATTTACAAGAAGATGTATATGTTGAACAACCTCTCGATTTTAAAGATTTTAAAAATCCTGATCATGTTTTCAAACTTAAAAAGGCCTTGTATGGTTTAAAGCATGCTCCAAGGGCCTAGTATAAAAGGCTGAGTAAATTTCTTTTAGAAAATAAGTTTGAAAGAGGAAAAGTAGACAAGACTCTTTTTATAAAACGTGAGAATCAAGATATCCTATTAGTACAAATCTATGTTGATGACATCAATTTTAGTGCTACTAATGATTTGCTTTGCAAGCAATTTTTAAGTATAATGCAGAAAGAATTTGAAATGTTAATGATGAGAGAGTTGACCTTCTTCCTTGGACTTCAAGTCAAACAAGGAAAGAATGGATTTTTCATCAACCAATTGAAGTATTGCAAAGAACTTCCTAAGAAGTTTGACATGGACAAAGAAAAAGAAATTACTACACCAATGGCGACCTTGTGTTACCTCGATCAAGATGAAAAAGGAAAAGGAATTGATGTCACAAAATATAGAGGTATAATAGGATCTCTTCTCTGCCTAACTGCTAGTCGTCCTGATATAATAGAATGTTGTGTGTATATGTGCTAGATTTCAATCTAATCCTAAAGAATCTTATTTATATGCTGTAAAAAGAATTTTAAAATATCTTGTTGGTACTTAAAATATTGGTCTGTGGTATCCAAAAGGGGCAAGTTGCATCATTGTTGGATATTCTGATTCAGATTTTGCTGGTTGCAAAATCGACCATAAAAGCACTAGTGGTTCGTGCCATTTTCTAGGTAGTTCTCTTGTGTCTTGGCATAGTAAGAAACAAGTAAGCGTAGCCCTATCTACCGTCGAGGCTGACTATATTGCAGCCGAAAGTTGTTGTGCTCAAAGCTTATGGTTGAAGCAACAACTTATGGATTTTGGAGTATCTCAAGATCAAATCCCTTTAAAATGTGATTGCACAAACGCGATTAATATAACAAAGAATCCTGTAATACACTCTTGAACAAAACATAATGAAATAAGACATCATTTTATTCAAGATCATGTGTTAAAAGGGGATTGTAAAATTGAATATGCGTCAAATGATTAACTAGCGGATATTTTTGCAAAACCCTTAACGAAAGAAAAATTCATAAGAATTCAAAGAGAATTAGATATTTTAGATGAATCATGCTTTGAATAATTCTTTTCTAAAACAATTGAGCTGTTAACGGTTAGTGAAAAGTTTTGGCTAGGAAATATTTGGTACTTAAGCGGTCACTCCGGACCCACATCTCTTTCCTGGGAACTAACCTGATTATAATACTGAATTTTTTTAAATAGTTCTTAACGAAAAATAAAATCTTTTCTTAAAATAAAGCATGAAAAGCTTAAAAACTATCAGGTTAATTGATTAAGTGTAATTAAATTGAAATAGAGGCTATTTAATCAATTAGGGAAAATAAAATTGAAACAGTAGCATTTTTTTACGATACTAATATGGATTTGAGATCTATTGAAATGAGAAAATAAAATCTCATTTTTTCCCTATCATCAACTAAGTTTTTTTTGTCATCATCAAAAAAAAAGGAGAATGTAATTGTTCATAATAATATATCAACAAGGGAGATTTAATAAATAGAATTTTCATTATCTGAGTTTTGATGATTCCAAAATGTGTTTTAAAAATATTAAAGAAATGAGAATCTCAAATCAGCACTCCAGTAATCGAATAAGATAATCGACTAGATACAAGGTAATCAATTAAGCTATTTGATTAAGCCTCACAAAACAAATTTTGAAATTATTTGAAAAAGAGCTAATCAAATAAGCTAATCAATTAAGGTGAATCTGGACTAGTTTTAATTAAAACAAAACGTTGCTAATCAAATAAGGTAATCGATTAAGGCAAACTTAAATGCATTTTGTATCATATAGTCATGTATGTATTTTGATGCCAATGATGTTGATACTGATGTGGTGGGGGCCTAGGTTCTTGAGTACTTGCACTTTTATTCTTTTGTGTATACATTGGCCAACTTGTTTGTATATGACTATATTGATATAGAACAATATGAATTTGGTAGCCATTATGATGGCAATGATGTTGTGATGATGGTAAACCTAAGTGTTTATGAGTTGATGAGACATTAAATTGATAAGTTGTGACTTAACATTGATGTGTGGTTCATTCAGGGGTGGTAATTTGTTAGCTAATCAATTAAGACCATTCTGGATGAGGCATAATCGATTAGTGTAATCAATTATGGACATTCTGGATGGTCGTAATTGATTAGTTGATCAGTGTAACAGATTAGTTAATCGATTAGCACCCTGGTAACAGATTAGCTAATCGATTAGGTCAGTTCTGAAATTGTGTTTTTACTATTTTTAGGTACTTACCTTGTGTTTTTCTTGTGATTTTTGCCATGGTCTCGTACTCCTTGATTCTTTGTGCCTTGTTCTTCAATTCTTTATCCTAGAATACTTGTCGTACACCTCTTTGACATGTCTTCCTTAATCAAATGCATATATTTCTAATCATGGAATATTCGTATAGACAAATATACATGTTTTATCAAATTTTGGCAACCACCTTGTGCTTACTAGTATAACACCCTAATTTAATAAATAAACAAAACCCAAAAAATAGGGAAAATTTTTCCCAAATAAACCAAGGAGAACCGGGCACAAAAGACGTAAGGGACGGAAGGCAAGGGAAATAAGACCATTCGGAAACATACAGCGGAAGAACGACCCGCTCGAGCGAGAACCACAAAACAACGCTTACTCGTTCAAGCGAGATCGAACACGCTTGAGCGAGATAACCCAACTCGCTCGAGCGAAGCACCACACGCTTAAGCGATGCCAACACAAAAGCCTTCCAAAGCCCACACACTCGCTGGGGCGAATCCTTCATTCGCTGAAGCGAGGAGCTACGCTCGGCTATCTAGACACTCGGGACCTAGAGTTATCTTACAACTCATTCACTCGGAAATGATAGCTAATCCACTCGGCATGTGACAACTTATTCGCTCGGGGAAAACCATTAAGTCTATTCCCACTCGGGTTTCTCCTAATCTTGACCACTCAGAAATATTTAGTTATTCTTCACTCGGGGAATCCTAACAGTTATCGCTCAGAAGGTATCTAGATCAATCTCCACTCGGTGTCCCGTGCTCTCATTTACTCGGTATTACATAAACTCTTCTGCACTCAGAATAAATCACTGTTGTCTTCCACGATTGACTCAGGAACAGGGGCTGTTTCTTCTTCTGCTTCGATGATCGTCTTTCACTAGCATGAGGGAGCTCCGACTCCTCTGTAGCATCATCGTCGTGGCTTCTGAAAGCAGAAAATGGAGACAGAGAACAGAGAAGAAGAAGAAGAACGAAGAAGAAAAAGAAGAAGGAAGAAGAAGAGAGAAGTCGCAGAGGGAAATCTGAAGGAATGAAAGGCAAAGAGACCCATCGACCAATTATATATGCATGCACGAAGGAAGGGAAAAGTGGGGTAGGAAAGCGTGAAGCAGCAGCCCACTCACGTTACACCTAATCACAAGCGGACAACAATTAATAATTAATCACACTTAACCAGCCATTATTTTCTTAAGCTAAGCTAATCAAGTTAATTATAATTAATAAATAATTTTCCCACTTTGCAATTATTATTTCAATGGCTCAATTTCACCCGGTAATTCGTTTTAAATCGGGATGTTACAACTAGGATCATTTCTCATATTCACTCTTGCTCTTGAATTAACTTACATGTTCCGCAAATGCTTATATGGTGTTTATGTAATTGATTACCTAAGTAGACGTTTGCTTAAACTACTTACCTTTTCATATAGTCATATATGAGATATGTCTTTAAAAAGGTCTGTGGTTGATTGTTAAAGTTTTTATTTATGGTGTTCTTCCTCCAATGATTGTTTATATCATAAAATTTTATCCTTATTTTTTATATCTAAACAATAATATTGTTAATATCATTTACCACATTAAGTGTGGAGTGTGATGTGGTCCACTGGTATTCAAGAAGACTTCAATTTTAACTAGAAGAGATTTGTGCGAACTTTATTTTAGGCTTGGTGTTTTGATGGACAGTTAGGGGAATATGGAGATTGAGTACAATGAGAGGATTGAGCTATGGGGAGATAACCAGTGTGAATTACCATGCAAAAGGAATATCCCATGTTTACCCAAAGGACTACATTGTTAGGCTAGAAGGGAAGGAGAAAGTAGTAGTGAGGGAGTGTTAGAATAGTTAGTTGTGAATAATTTGAGCTGCTAGTTGTAGGGGATCATTTAGATAAATAAGAACGGAATGAGGCATTCAAAATATTAGGAAGTTTATATCAAATAGGAAACCCTTAGAGTTGAATCCTTCTCCTATTTTCAATCATTGGATAAAATTCTGTTTCTATCAAAGTATCATTTTCTTATGTTTCTTTCTTGGATTCCAAACATGCAAGTAGTAATATTTTCACTGAAGAAATCACTAATATTATTTTGTAATGTATTAGTTGTTAAGAATTGATTTATTTTGTAATATATATATATATATATTTGTGGTATTAATTTTTTTTATTTTAATCAATAGATTAGTAATGGTTTTACAACCGCCAATAATTGGATTAGTGGCGGTTAATATCACTGCTAATACACATCAAAAACTGCCACTAACCCACGTTTTTCTTGTAGTGAAAGGAGGGTTAAACATCTAACAAAAAACCTCTTCTAATGGAAACTCGTGCGGTTTGTATCAAGTCTAAATTTTAAATATCAGTATGAATCAAACCCACTATGAATCATAAGCACTTGTCTACAAGTATTCTAGTGATAAAAATTTAGGTAATTTGTATCAAGCCAAAGTTTAAATATCAGTATTTTCATTGAGAGACACTTCTATTTCTGATTTCTCTTTAACCAAAGTCATATTAACATTATGTTTAGTAACTCATTTATAAAATTTGAATCATGGAATATGTACTACCTAATGCTCAGTTTTAATCACACACATTGTTTAAGATATTGGAAAAACTCAATTAAAAACCAACCAGATTAAATGTAAATTTTAAGCTTGGAATTCAAGCTTACTCTTATTTGATTATGTGTTGGAACATTCAAGTTAGACAACATTAGCAATATAGTATGTGTTTGGTTACCTGTTAGCACACTTAACAAATTTGAACACTATCTTAAGCAAACAAAAACTACCTTAAGCAAACAAATTTAGTTCTTAAAAAAACTACACTATGAACACAGAGTTTCAGCAGAGCAGAGCAGAGAAAAAAATTCCAGCAGAGCAGTATGTCAACAGAAGAGAAGAGAAGATTAGTTACTTGAGAAGGGACCGAGATTTTTGATTTGAAGGGTTCTTCACTTGGTCGAATAACGATTCCGCCTGAGTTAGAAATTAGTGAAATAATTATCCTTAAACATTTATATTTATATTTTATATTCTGACTACAAAAGTCTTACTTTCAAGATTTTTACAGGTGATGAAAGATTTTATAACATTAAATTGTTACTGGGTACTCACCCTTATAAATACATTTTTTAACTATAAAATTTTAATTAACAATCAAACTCATAATCCTAAATTTCTTAGCAAACTCAACACATTGGATAATCATTCTAACTCAATTTTCAACATAAACTCTATATTTTTTATTTCTTAACAGTCAAACTCTTAACACTAAACTTCTCAACAAACTCAGCACACCTAACAATAAATCTAACTCAATTTTCAACATAAACTCTATACTTATAATTCCTTGAACAATGTCATCAAGGTTTTGATTAACAAAATTCTATAATGATTTTATCTATTCACAAAGATTAAACTCAAAATTTACTTAAAACAAAATCAAGCATATACCACATATATGAGATGAAGGGGTGGAAAATCAAGAGAAATATGGGCCACACAATAATGAAATGAACTTGAAGTTGAACCAGAAATTCAACAAATTTTTAGACAATTAGAGGCACCATAAATTAATCCACCAAACTCACAAAATTAAGAAAAATAACAATCAGATTCATGACAATATTGACCGAATAACAAATCAGCAAGGCAATTCAATAGCAACCAAATTTTTTTGTTTGAAATAAGCAGCCATATCAGTGTGTGTTTGTAAACACAATTTTGTGTACTTTTTTTATAGTCACGATGCAAAGTAAAAGCTACATATAATAGCTTCTAATTTACTGTGATTATGAACTCTTACACCATATTTTCAAACAGACATTTAATGTATCTCCTATTTCATATGTTAAGAAATTTGAAAGCATTGTCAACGGACAAACCAAAACTGAGTAGACAGAGTCAGGGTAAGCTGAGAGTCAGTCGAGGGAGTCGGGGAGGGTAAGCCCTTGAGTCATCGATGACAGAAATCGGAGAGGAGACACGTGAGCCACTGGTGAGCCGCAAGTTAGGGAGAAGAACAAAACACATGAGAGAGAGCCTGTACGGTGGTCGAAGGTCAAAGTTCAGGGGTTGGTCGTTAGAGGTTGGAGGCCCTTATGGGAAGAAGGGAAGTTTATCAGCAACAAGTATAGGGAAGTTTATATTGAAGCGAATGAGATCTAATTGGCTTGAGTTATACAGGTAACAAATTTGTTTGTTTTATGTATTATTGTGTATTACCATTTTCTACAAAGTTGTGATGTAGTATATTACATTATGACAACCTTACTAAATTTAAAGTTCTTTACTTATTAGATTTTTAATCTTCATGTCATTTTCTAGAATGCTCTCATCAGACGATTCCTGAATGGACCCAACTTTATGCCATGGTTTCAGAGAAAGGAGCTATTGCTAAACAACAACAAGATAGATTTTGAAAGCAAGCAAGAATGAAAACTGACATACAAAAGCTTATTTCTAGACTATTTGAGCTGGAAATTATGCATTCCTTCAATGTTATAGAGAAACTTATCTAAGGAAAATTACAGGTATTCTGTTTTTCTTGGATCCTCAAATAATAAATTGTGCATTCCTTCAATTGTACACTATACATAAATAACTAAATAATTTAATTAGTTATTATTTTAATTATTCTTAATGATAGTAAATTAGTTAACTTGTTTTTTATGTAAAGTGTGCAATTCATTGATGAATTGGAAAAACAGCCTCTAAATTAGTTAACCAAACACAGTCATCGAAAGCAAAGCCTTAGCAACTAAAGTGTGAGCAGCAACATTAGTTTCTCTATTAACAAACTAGACTTGTGGATTGTGATAATTTTGTCGATTAGCAAACATAGTCATTGAATTCTAATGATTTAACAATAATAATTATGTAAAATCAAAACTTTGTTCTCCTATCTTTGAATTTTATTTCAATTCAGTTTATTATGTAAAGCTTCATACTCACTTAGCGGGCCAAGGCAGAGATTAAGAAAACTCATACAACCAAAACAAAACAACTAAGCAATCATAATGAACTTAAAAAAAACAAGAGACAAATGATAAATTTATGGTGTGGTTTTATTAGTTTGGTGTGCTTTATACAGGTTTAACCCAAAGTCATAACCATATTTTACAAATGCCAGATGAGTAAGTACATCAGTTTTCTATATTTAACTTTTATCCTAGCTAAACCAATATCATTTTTAAATGCATTCATCTCATGGGTCAAAATAAACTAGTATTTTATAATCTAACTAGTTCATTCGTAATATTACCTATACATGACCTACCATAAGTTCAATTTGAATGCTCAGTTATGTATGAAATCAATTATCTCATCAACCAAAATCATGTTCTCTCGATAACTTAACTGAACCCCATATTCTTCATTCTTTTCTATATTTGGGGATGTGAAAGCAGGAAGTGTGGAGCTAGGGAACAATGTATGTTGTTTCAACAAATCTTATTTTTCTAATTAGAGTCAATGACATATTTAGAGACACCTAGCTTTCTAAAATACAATTATTACTGCTAGCAATGAATACAAAAATAGAATATCATGTAGAGAAAAACACAGCCCACACAGAGACAAGAACAACACAGGGAACGACATAGGAGAACAACTTTCCAACATAACCCAAACAAGAATATCATATACAAGAACATCTTCCCAACACAACCCACACAGTCAGAATGGCCAACACAGTCCACACAAAGAAAGAAAAATATAGGAAACGGCAATGTACATTACCTGCAATCTCAAATAAGGGAGACGATAGAGAAGAAACCGTAGCTCTCAAACGACAGAGAGAAAGGAGCCTCAAACGGGCGAAGCTTCCAACAAAGAGGGTGGAGAGAGACAGTGGTTTGGAGCTTCGAATAGAGAGAGCAGGTGAGATGGTGGTGGTTTGGTGGTTCGTGAGAGAGAGTGATGGAGGAAAATACAGAGAGAAAAGAGGGCTTAGGGCTTGGGGGCAGAGAAAGTGATGGATGAGGAAGGTTACCATCAAGTAACTTATTAGCCTTAGCGACGACACAAACCCATCACTAAATTTGTCCCTAGTTTAAATATGAACACATGTCCACACTAGCGACGACATAAACCTATCGCTATCCCAAAAAACAGCGACGCCTGTAACCTCGTCGCTATCTTGGCTACAATCACTAGACGGGGTTTAGACCCAAAATATAACCATCTGACCACAATAGTGATGACACAATACTATCGTTAGAAGGGGGCAGGTGCAGAGGCTTAGGGTTTAGGACGAATAATTTATCCTACCTAGCGACCGCCAAGCCCGTCGTTACGTTTGGGCGCCAAAGAAAACTTTGGAGGGAAGTCAAATATAGCGACAGTTAACAATATCATCGCTATCTAACATTCTAGCAACAACATGAAGCCGTCGCTTATGTACATTTCTATTAGTGTGAACCTAGCGACGGTGGAAGGGATCGTCGCTACCCTTTTCTACAATTAGCGGCGGCTCATTGATAAATCAATTTTAATACACTTCTTATAGTTTTACACTTGGGGTTTATTATATAATTACTATGTTTAATAATAGTATTTTAATTAACTTTTATGTTGTTTAGTTAAATTAAAGTATTATGTATACATGTTTCAATTTTCATTTTTTGTATGTATCTTAAGTATCTTGCCTTGTTTTTGCCATAACTTAGGCTTTTATGATCCAAATGGGCTAATCTTGGAGTCCATGGAAAGCTAAGACAGAGGCCTACATCATGATGATTAGATTTGGTTATTTTGAATCTGAAAAAAATGAAGAAATGGAATTTGAATCAATCAGCCCTCATGTGTCCCACCAACATTGACATAGTTCACCAAAATACATATATCTGGAGTTGTAGATGTCAAAATGACCTTATTCTTATGCCAAATTCTCAATAAGACAGAGATCTACAACTTTCATGTTGAAGGTTTTGCACAATTCGGCCATCTAGATGGTCATATTTGACTCACAAGGTGGAGAAGATAAAGAGGAGAATGAATTTCAACACCTACCATTATCTTCTTTTGAATTATTGTAATTTCAAGCCCACCAATGTTGAAAAAATGCATTAATGATCAAAAAATGAATGTAAAGTATCATGATATCTTGCCTATAAATAGATGCTTAAAGTTGTAAGGAAGATACACAAGAGATACATAAGAAATACATGCTTTAGTTTTCATTACATTTCTATATCTTTGCTTTAGTTTCTTAAGTTTTAGTTCTTTTTCTTACTTTATTTCTTTGTTCTATATTCCATCCCTCAAGTTATGGTTTTCATTTCCCTTCCTCAATATCAAGTAAGTTAATTTTATTATTTGTTATTTACTTTTATAATCAAAGTTATAGTTAATTTAATATTAGCTTTCATTGTTAAAAATTATCATAGAAGCTTAATCTTTTAAAATCAACTCAAGGAATTTAATTTTTCTTTATGTTAACTTTGAGTTCTTGCTCTTAATATTTTGATTGAAGATGATTACTTTTCTTTGTTTCTCAAACACTTATGATGGTAGATTATTTAAGTGTATACCCGATTGGTATATAATTAAATAATCTATAATTTAAACTGATGTTGGTTGGTTAATCAATAATCAATTTGAGAACAAAGATTAAGTCACTAAATAAGAGATTTCTATTTAGTTTCTTAACTCAATCAAATTATGGTTTTAAAGTTATTTTAGTAATTAATAAGAATATATCGATTGATTATTCTTATTAGTTCATTAATTCAATTCTAGAAGATTCTCTAGAATATAATCATTTAGGGATTCCAAATGATTCAAGGTTAAGAAATTAATTATATTTAATTATATTGGTGATCAATGATTAGTTAACTAAAGATTTATGAATTCCTTGGGTTGGTTGTTTCTAAATTTGATTATTCTTACTCATAAATTTACTTTTTGCACTATTATATAATTACTTAATTTTCCTCTCAATCTCAACACAAACCCTCCCTTTGTTATAACTAAATTGAATGTAACTAATTGAACTAAGGTCCTCGAGAGACGACTAAGGTTGTTCACCTTATACTATATTAATTTAACTTTTTATTTGACCCGACAACGACAGCGTGTCAAATTTGGCGCCGTTGTTGGGGACCTTTGGTTCTAATTATTTGCATTTAATTACCTAATATGTTTTACATTTTTTTTGTAGGTGTGTTAAAGATATTCAGGTTTGGTTGAATGTGAGCATATAAAAAAAAATTTGAAAAAAATCCACTTTATTATATCCTTATTTATTTTCTAGTAATCTCATTTTCAACCATAAAAAAATATAAATATAAAACAAATCTTTAAATATATGTTCTAAGCATTACATAATTAAAATGATAACTTTTTCCTTTTATTACATAGTTGTAGTATTTTGTTACAATATATGTAGATGTATTGTGCATGACTAGATCTAATCCCGAACCACTATATTCTTTTGATCCTGAAATAAATAGAACATTTTATCAATTAGTTAGATCATCTAAGAAACTATTAGATAATAATAATAATAATAATAATAATAATAATAATAATAATAATAATAATAATAATAATAATAATAATAATAATAATCTAGCTAATAGCATAAGTAGTGAAACTAAACCTTCAACTTTTGAGTATTTGTATAACATGGCTGAAAAGAGATTAAAAGAACTAGCTACACCAGATGTCACTAATCAAACATCATGCATCTTATATCCTGAGGAAGATGTTCCTTTTGTGCTTAAAACTGGTTTAGTTCATTTGTTACCAAAGTTTCATGGTCGTGCAGGTGAAGATCCTCATAAACACTTAAAAGTATTTCATATCCTTTGCTCTACCATGAAACCTGAAGGGGTTTTAGAAGAACATGTAAAACTTAAAGCTTTTCCTTTCTCCCTAGCAGATATCGCAGAGGATTGGTTATTTTACCTTCCTCTTGGCTCCATTACAAGTTGGGATGACCTAAAGAAAATGTTTCTTGAAAAAATTTTCCCCGCTTCAAGAACTTCCTCAATTAGAAAAGAAATATGTGGCATCCGGCAACATGACTATGAAAATCTTTATGAATACTGGGAAAGATTTAAAAGATTGTGTGCTAGTTGTCCCCATCACCAAATTACGGACCAACTTCTCATACAATATTTCTATGAAGGTCTTAATCCAATGGATAGAACTTTGGTTAATGCAGCTAATGGTGGTGCTTTGCAAAATAAAACTACAAATGCAGCAGAAACTTTAATTGAGAACATGGCTGCTAATACTCAACAACATGCCACTAGAAATAATTCTGTAGTAATTAGAGGAGTCCATGAAATTGAAACTACTAATGATGGAGATAAAAAATGGAAAAGTAAATTTGTTAAACTAGCAACACTTATGAAAAATATTATTGTGTCTCAAAAACAACAACCTGCAACCCCTGCTAAGGTATGTTCTATTTGTACTTCATTAGATCATTATACCGATTGTTGTCCTACATTGCAGGAAGCTAAAATTCCCGATGAAAATCCTCAAGTATGTGATGCCAACTTATACAATAACAGACTGCCACAACAACAACACAATAATTATGATCTTTCTTCTAACAGATATAATCCTGGTTGGAGGAATCACCCTAATTTAAGATGGGGTAATTCCTCACAACAACCTCATGCATCTTTTCAGGCAAATACTGGACCAAGCAGACCTTATCAACCTCCTCATATTCAACAACAAGCTACACAAATAGCTGTACCTTCCACTGAGAAATCAAATTTAGAGGAATTGATAAAGCAAATGTCAGTAGATAATTTGAACTTCCAAAAAAGAACTGAGGCTACAATTCAGACACTTGAAAATCAGATTGGTCAATTGACTACATCTTTAAACCATTTGCAGTCTTAAGGTTCAGATAAGTTACCCGCTTAGACAATTGTCAATCCTAAAAATGTAAGTGCAATTACTTTAAGATCTGGTAAAGCTATCCATGGACCAGAAAAACAACAACAAACTAAAAATACTATTGTCACAAAAAAACATGCAGAAGAAGTTTTAGATAGTTCAAGTAATAATAATAATGATATATCTCTTACAAATTCTCCTTCTGTAGCTGGTCCTGATAAACAACATATCCCTCTTCTATTTCCACAAAGACAAAAATCTATACAAAATAAGAAAATGGATGAGGGGATCTTGGAAACATTTAGAAAAGTAGAGGTAAATATACCTTTATTAGAAGCCATCAAGCAAATCCCAAGATATGCCAAATTCCTTAAAGAACTATACACTACTAAGAGAAGACTAAAAGGCAATGAAAGGATTAACTTAAGTAGAAATGTGTCTGCATTAATTGAGAAACCTTTGTCACATATACCAGAAAAATGTAAAGACCCTGGGACGTTTACCATTCCATGCATAATAGGCAATAACAAATTTGAAAATGCCATGCTAGACTTAGGTGCATCTATTAATGTTGTGCCTATGACTGTATTTACTTCACTTTCCCTTGGACCTTTACAAACTACAAGAGTGGTTATACAATTAGCAAATGGAAGCTCTGCATATCCTGCAGGAATTATTGAAGATGTCCTTATTAAAGTTAGCGATTTAATTTTTCCTACAGATTTTTATGTTCTAGATATGGAAAGTGAGAATTCCACCAATAAAGCTCCAATTAGGTAGATCATTCTTAAAAACAGCTAGAACAAAGATAGATGTGCATGCAGGAACACTTTCTATGGAATTTGGAGATAGTGTGGTTAGATTCAACATTTTAGATGCTATGAAGCATCCTACTGAGGATCATTCTGTTTTTCAAATTGACTTAATAACTGATTTAGTTGATGATAATATTATTAAGTTGTTTGATGATGTTGATTTTCCTGTATTGTCTGATTTTTATGATTCATTTATTTGTGATTCATGCATGGATTCTCATCAATGCAATGTGTGTGCTGAAATTGAGAAATGTCTGCTTAATGATAACAATGATCCAAACTCCCTTAAAACAGAAAATATAGTTCCAGATGTTTTTTCAAAAGAATCAGAGTGTAATAATTTGATTAAAGTAGTTACAAATATATCTGATTATGTTGAAGTACAAGTTGCTGAGACAAATTCAACCAAAATAATTCCTTCAATAATGCAGCCTCCTATGTTAGAGTTAAAACATCTTCCTGAACATTTAAAGTATGCATATTTAGAGGAAGATAATAATCTTCCAGTGATTATTTCTAACAAATTAAATGTTGATCAAGAAACAAGGTTGTTGCAGATTATTAGGAAGCATAAGAAAACAATTGGTTGGACTTTGGCAGATATCCCAGGTATTAGCCTTTCCATGTGTATGCATAGAATTCTATTAGAGGAAGAAGTTAAAACAGTAAGGAAACCACAAAGAAGACTTAATCCCCAGATCCTCGATGTAGTTAAAAAAAAGGTAACAAAATTATTACAAGCTGGCATCATTTACTCTATATCAGATAGCACTTGGGTCAGCCCTGTACAAGTGGTTCCTAAAAAGTCTGGAATCACAGTGGTTAAAAATGAAAATGATGAACTAATTCCTACCAGAATCCAAAATAGTTGGCAAGTATGCATTGATTACAGGAAACTTAACAAAACAACCTGAAAGGATCACTTTCCTTTACCTTTCATTGATCAAATGTTGGAACAACTGGCAAGTAAGTCATATTACTGCTTTCTAGATGGATTTTCAAGTTATTTCCAAATTTATATTGCACCAGAAATCAAGAAAAAAACAACATTTACATGTCATTTTGGCACTTTTGCTTATAGGAGGATGCCTTTTGGCTTATGCAATGCCCCTGGTACCTTTCAACGATGCATGATTAGTATCTTTGCTGATTTTCTTGAAAATTACATGGAAGTATTTATGGATGATTTCACAGTATATGGTTCATCATTTGATGCTTGCTTAAATTGTAACACCCTCTGTTACACCTTAATAAATTCTAGAAAAATTCATAATTTTTTTTTAAAGATATGATTGTTAAAAAGAAACTATCGGAATAAATAATATACATTAATTCTGAAATACCTCACAAATATTATTAAAACTTTATAAAGTATTTGTACATTCATCCGAAGAAAATAAACATTAAACATTATAAGAAAGAGAGGAAACTCCATGGCCCAGAAGCAGTTACTTATTAACATTATTTATTTATTGGACCATGGTATTCATACCAAGCTCCCTTTCTAGAACGTGCTATATCTACTGCCGAAATTCTTCGATCCTTCCCTCTGAACCATCAATTTAGAATATATGAAACAAAGACACGGAGAAAGGAGTAAGAAACAGAATATAATATTATTGATTAAGACATAAGCAACAAAGGGTTTTCACAAACCAATATATAATAATATCAATCACAATCACATACACAATCAATTATGAATGTATGAATGTATGCAATATCTTCATCATAACTTACCTATATATGTGGGCCCTTAAATTTTAATTTGCATTGGGCCAACCAGGAGTTTACACTGTTCCATAAGTCCGGATAATAATAATATAAATAGCTCAATTGGCATGGAAACACTTAGAGACTAGTCAGATTGAGAAAGTTTTTATTGTGAAAGTACCCGACACTAGGGAGCTACCCCAGGTCCCCTGAAGCACCCTTTCACACCCTCTCATCCCAAGGCTCGTAATTAAGCCTCCTCTAATGTATCCTCGGTTTCTATAATCCGTCCCCAGACAATATCATTTTATTTCACTTTAATGATTCATGATGCATGAACTACTCGCGTATTGAGTTGGTTAAAGCTTTTAGAAACTCAATTATTAAATCCCTTAAAGGTTTACAATATCATTTCAATAAACTGTACATTTTCTCAATTCTCTGGATTTCTGTCCCACAGAAATAAATTTGGTACAGTTTTTGAATCTCACTGAAATTTGAGTTTCTAAGCCTTAAATATCTAAAAACTTTCTCATATAAAACTTTACATAATCTTTCTCAAATTAAATCTTAACAAAATCAAATTTAGAAATCTCAATTATTTCCAAATATCTTTAGTTATTAAGTTGGAAAAAAATAAAATAATTTTCTTTTGAAAATTTTATTTTATTAAAAGAGAATAATTATTAACCAAAAATACTTAAAATTACAAAATTTTTCTTTAACTCAAGATTTAATTAATTAATTCTCATAAAATGTTTTCTTTCTAAAATAAATACTAATTTTTTTATTCTAAATATTGAAAATAGAGTTAATAAAAATAATTTCTAAGAAGAGAAGATTTAAAGTAAAAATTTAAAGAGTAAGGTAAGAAAATTCTTACTGAATTTAGCTTTTCGTCATGCTCGCTATATGCTCAAACTCCACGTCACAAAATCATCAATCAAAATCAAGCATTATCAATTATAACTAAATATCATCAATCACATCAAATATTATTAATCACAATTAAATATCAATCAAAATCAAGTCAACAAAGCATTATTTATAAATATTATAATTCAAGTTTAATGGTTATTAATATAGTCAATTTGAGTCCTTTTGGTCAATTCCTCGTATAGGTCTATGTAAGTCCATATAATCCAGTCCTTGCATAGGTATAGTTCAGTCCATATGGGTCATAATGGTCCAAATCCTTGCATAGGTATAGTCCAATCCATATAGGTCATAATGGTCCAAGTCCTTGCATAGGTATGTTAGAGTTAGTTAAACCGGATATTTAATTTAAAATTTATTAAAAATGTTAAGTTAAAAAGTTAATATTTTAAAATAATAATATTTTTAAATTTAAAAGGAGTAGGGGACTCCTCCCATTATTCTTATGTCTTTTCATATTATACTCTTATCTCACTCCCCCTTACCTTGAGTTGTTACCAAAAAGAGATTTGCTTTGCGCCTCCGATTTCTAAAAATATTAATACCAATCTTATTTCAGTATAAGCATAAGACGAAGATTAAGATTAATACTTAAAACAGAAATGGTAAATTTTGAATAGTGAATAGTGAATAGTGAATAGTAAATCGTGAATAGTAATAGTAAATAGTAAAACGTGAATAGTAACGGTAAATAGTAAATCATGAATAGTAATAGTAAATAGTAAATCGTGAATAGTAACGGTAAATAGTAACAGTAAATAGTAATTTACTATTTGAATAGTAATTTACTATTGAAATAGTAATTTACTATTGAAATAGTGTTTACTATGCAGAATAGTAACTTAAAATAATATTATTTTTAGTATAATAACAGATTTCTAAAAACGATATGAAAATAACCCAAAAAATATAAAAGAGAAGTATTCTTACCTTAGAATTTTGGCAGAACCTTCTCTCCAAAAACTTTTCTTCTCTCTCTTACTTCCACCACTATCTCACTAGCACTACTATATTAAGAAAACTTAATCTAAAATTGTGAATTCTAAAGAAGAAATCCTTCGGTATTTATAGGAAAAAATTTACTATGCATTCCATTATTTTAATATAAAAGTACTATGCATTTTTGAATTTTTTATTCCTGGTTACTGTGCATCTTTTGAAAATTTCATACATGCACAGTGTTTTGCATAGTAACTATCGACAAAATTATTAAGTCAAATAGTAACCCTTCACTCTGTATATTTTAAATATTCAAAATGAGTCCTTCTTGAAATTTAGCGATATTATATCAGTTCTCACTAATTTTATAATAAGTAATATAAAGCTGAAATTTTAAAAATCTAAAATTTTCTGTTAATAAAAATTTATTGATACGTTTCCAATTTTTTAACGATTAGAAAAAATCAAGATTTTTCTCAAACAGATAATTTTTAGATAAGTCTACTTGAAACGGATTTTAGAAAATTTTCTTATAATTTCAATTCACTTTCTTATAAATATTTTTAATTTAAGTCACTTATATGAATTTAAAATTATTTAAAAAAATATTATTTTATTAAAAAAATTCCAAAATTCCAAAAAATCATAAATAATACGTAGATTAAAAAGTTCTAAAGAACCATAATTTAATTCCTTCAAAATTTCAATATAAAAATAAAAATAGGGGTGTTATAACTCTACTCCCCTTAGAAAATTTCGTCCTCGAAATTTACATTAATCAGTAAAACAAATGAGGATGAGACTCTTTCATCTCAGTTTCTAGTTCCCATGTAGCATCTTCGCCTCTCGTTTCACTCCAAATGACCTTTACAAGCGGAATTGTCTTGTCTCTTAATTTTTTTATTCTTCTGTCACCTATTCTATAACAGGTGGTGCATCATATGTAAGATTATCTTTAACTTGTATGACATCAGGTTCAATAACATGTGTAGGATCAGATATATACTTTCGTAAGTTTGACACATGAAAAACATTATGGATATTAGAAAGAAAAGGTGGTAATGCTATTTGGTAGGCAAGGGGACTAACTTTATAAATTATTTGATATGGACCAATAAATCTAGGAGTTAGTTTTCGAGATTTCATTGCCCGACCGACCCCAGTCATAGGTGTGACTTTCAAGAATACATGATCGCCTTCTTGAAATTCGAGCGGCTTTCTGCTTTTGTCATAGTAACTTTTCTGCCTGCTCTGTGTTGCCTTCATCTTTTCCTGAACTATTTTGATTTTATCCGTGGTTTGTTGTACCAACTCTGGTCCTAGCATTAAGTTTTCACAGTCTTAAACCAACATAGCGGGGTCCTACATTTTCTTCCATATAATGCTTCAAAAGGTGTCATACCAATGCTAGCATGGAAACTGTTGTTGTAGGTAAACTCCACATATGGTAAGAATTGATTCCAACTTCCTTTATGCTCTAACACACAAGCTCGTAACAAGTCCTCTAGAGATTAGATTGTTCTTTCTGATTGTCCATCCGTCTGAGGATGATATGCTGAACTCAGACGCAGTCTTGTTCCCAAAGCCTTGTGCAAGCTCTTCCAGAATTGTGATGTAAAACGAGGGTCCCAATCAGAAATGATACTTGAAGGAATTCCATGCAATCTCACAATCTCCTCGATGTATAATTTTGCCAACTTCTCCATAGAGTAACGAATATTAATGGGAATAAAGTGGGCAGACTTTGTTAGTCTATCAACTATTACCCATATTGAATCATGTCCTAATGGAGTTTTAGGTAGAGAAGTCACAAAATCCATGGTAATGCTATCCCATTTCCATTCCGGTATTTCCATTGATTGTAGCATTCCAGGGGGTTTTTGGTGTTCTACTTTAACCTTCTGGCAAATTAGACATGCAGCCACGTATTCTGCCACCGCTTTCTTCATTCCAGGCCACCAAAATAACTTCTTCAAATCTTGATACATTTTAGTAGCTCCGGGATGAATGCTCATATAACTTTTATGGCCTTCTTCCAGAATTTCTTTCCTTAACTCCTCTTGATTAGGGATACATACTTGATCCTTATACCTCAGCAATTGGTCATTTCTTACATTGAACTCGACTTCTTTTCCTTGTTTCAAGAGTTCTTTCTTTTCTTGAAGGAATTCATCATCTCTTTGAGCCTCTAAAACTTGCCTCAGGAATTCATTTGTCACTTGCAACACTCCTAATCTGTAGCTGTTAGCATTAACCTTTACTGCTAGGTTAAGATCTCTGAAGTTCTTTATCAATTCCAGCTCTTTAATCATCATTGTGGATGCATGTAGAGACTTTCGACTCAAAGCATCAGCTACTACATTTGCTTTTCCAGGATGGTACTGTAACTCAAAGTCGTAATCCTTTAAGAACTCTATCCATCTCCGTTGCCTCACGTTCAACTCCTTTTGGTCAAATAAATACTTAAGACTCTTATGATCACTAAACACATCGAATGTTGCACCGTATAGATAATGCCTCCAAATCTTTAAGGCAAAAACTACCGCGGCTAATTCTAAGTCATGGGTAGGGTAGTTAATCTCATGTTGCCTTAATTGGCGCGACGCATAGCTACAACCTTCTTGTCTTGCATGAGTACACTTCCTAGTCCTTGTTTAGACGTATCACAGTAAACTTCAAAACTTCGATGTGGATCAGGGAGTACTAACACCGGCGCAGAAGTAAGTCGATCTTTCAGCTCTTGAAAACTATTCTCGCATTGTGTCGTCCACACAAAAGGTTCTCCTTTCCGTGTTAACTTGGTCAATGGGTATCCTAGCTTTGAAAATCCTTTAATGAATCTCCTATAGTATCCAGCCAAACCCAAGAAACTTCTAATCTCAGTGATTGTGGTTGGTCTCTCCCATTTTAAAACTGCCTCCACCTTGGAAGGGTCTACAGCTATTCCTCCTTGACTAATTACATGTCCTAAAAAGTTCACTTCTTCCAACCAGAATTCACACTTCGACAACTTTGCATACAGTTGTTTCTTTTTCAGGATTTCCAACACGACCTTCAAATGTTCAACATGTTCTTCTCTGCTTTTAGAGTACACTAATATATCATCAATGAACACCACTACAAATTTATCTAGATATGGATGAAAAATCCTATTCATGTAATCCATGAATACGGCTGGTGCATTAGTTACACCAAAAGGTATTACTAGATATTCGTAATGGCCATACCATGTTCTAAAAGCAGTTTTTGGTACATCTTCTTTCTTTACCCTTATTTGATGGTATCCAGACCTCAAATCAATTTTGGAGAACACCGTGGCACCATGCAGCTGATCCATCAAGTCGTCAATCCTTGGCAGAGGATATCTGTTCTTGATTGTCACTGTGAACACCTATTTTTGTCCGGTTATATATATTAAAATATGAAAAAAGAAAAAGAAAAAAAAAGAAAAAAGAGTTTATTTGTCCTAGAATCCGGAGTCAATGTTGACTGCATTAACCGGGGTCCTAGCACGGTTTCATGACCGGTGTTACCTCATTAGTTCTAAGCTCGTACAGCCTTAGTGGAGTACGGTATTTTACACCTCAGTTCGAAGGGAATCCAAGGTTCTTCAAGTTAAAACTGATGTGTTAATCCGTACTTGAACTTCAAGACACACCGGAGGTACACCTGCAGGAGATTCCCCAATGCTTAATATTTAACCGAGGTGAAGAGAAATGTCCATAGTTGACCAATGATTTCAGACCCCGGTTATGACTTACCAGTTCTCGTTGGTGACGCGGTACAGTGCTTAGAACCCCGTCCATTCCAGATTGCCACCCCGGATCATATTAAAAAAAATAATATTAAAAATTGCATAGTGACCGTTGGAATAGTAACCCTTCCTCATCTCTATAAATACCCAATGCCTCTTCATTTCCTACCACACCTCTCATTTCATCAATTCTCTTCATTTCTCTCAAGCAATGGCTGATGGATGCCGAAGCCAAGAGGAAAGAATAAGGGAGGGAAGACGATGTTTTGTGACTACCTTTTTACTCCTTATACTGTGGGTAGTAATTTATATTTATTAGATATTTTATTTATTTCCATATATGTAATAAATAATTTATGCTTCCATTTGTATTTTTAAATAAAAGGCCCAAAAAAAAAGAAGAAGAAAAAAGAAAAAAATAAAAAAATAATAATAATAAATAAAAAAATATAAATGGGCCAAAAAAAAGAAAAAAGAAAAAAATAATAATAAATGAAAAAAACCAAAAAATAATAATAATAAATAAAAAAATGAAAATAGTAAATAAAAAAAAGGGGCCAAAAAAAAGAAAAAAAAGGGCCCAAACTAAAAAAAATCTAAAAAAAGAAGCCCAAAAAAAAATTCAAAAAAAAGAAATGGGCCCAAAAAAAGCCTAAAAAAAGTTCAAAAAAAACAAAAATTAAAAAAAAGAATTAAAAACAAGAAAAAAGAAAAAGGGTGTTACGGTGGTTTATTAGTGGTGGGCCCCGGTTTGGTTGGATAATTGGAGAAAATTGGGGAAATTGACATGGAATTTGGACAAATTAGAAAAGTAAGAAAGTGATGTCTTTTAGGGAGGATCCAATGCCAATTTTCTTCTATAAATAGAAGGTGATATTGAGGCATTTGGGAGGAAGAAGAGGAAAAAGAGGGGAAAAAGTGTTAAATTTTTGTGAAAATTTTTAGAAGTTTTGGTTTTCAAAAATTACTTTGTGTAATCCTAGTTAGGAAAATGAGTGCACCACTCTTGTTTGTCTTAGTATGTGAGTTTTTGTGAGCTAAAATACTGTCCAAGTGTTGTAACCGGTATCTAAATACCTTCGAATCAAGTCCAAACAAAGCCAAAAACAAAGGAAATCTACACAAAATTGATTTCCCGACTTCCGTTCTAGTTTCTTTGTAATTGATCTTGTACCAAGTTATTTTTTATTAATACAAAGTTGTTTATTTATATTTATTTATTCATCTTATTTAATTGTTATTTATTTTTCTGTACTTTTATTTTTCTTTATTTATATTCAAGCACTTTATTTTCCTGCACTTTATTTTTCTGTAGTTATTTATCTGTTTATTTATTTTTTATGCATCTCCATCTTTATTTATTTGTTTGTACCTTTATTTTTATTTATTTATTATTTTTTTTACACTTTTATTTCTCTTTATTAACTTTTCTGCACTTTTATTATTGTTAATTTATTTTTCTGTACTTTATTTATCTGCACTTTATATTTCTGCAATTATTAGTTTTTTTTATTTTATTTTATTTTTACATTTTTATCTTTATTTATTTATTTTTATGCCCTTTTATTTTATTTCTTTACTTTCCTGCTCCTTTATTTTTGTCATTTACTTTTCTGCCCCTTTATTTTCATGTATTTACTTTTCTACCCCTTTATTTTTGTTATTTATATTTCTGTCTCTTTATTTTCATATATTTACTTTCCTGCCCCTTTATTTTTATTATTTACTTTTCTGCCCCTTTATTTTCATGTATTTACTTTTCTGCCCTTTTATTTTTATTATTTACATTTCTGCCCCTTTATTTTCATATATTTACTTTTCTATCCCTTTATTTTTGTTATTTACATTTCTGCTCCTTTATTTTTTATTATTTATTTTTCTGCCCCTTTATTTTATGTATTTATTTTTCTACTCTTTTATTTTTATGTATTTATTGTTATGTCTATTTATTTTTATTATGTTTTTTTTTGAACTTTTATTTATTTTTCTGTACCTTTATTTTATTATTATTATTTATTCTCTGTACTTTTATTTTTGGTTATTTATCTTTTTGCCTTTTTATTTATTTATTTTTCTACATTTTCTATTTATTTATTTACGTTTGACCATTTTAATAGTTTATAAATATGTATATATATACATAATTATCTATTTTTATTATGGTCATGATTTCCTATTATTTTCTCTTAGTAACTTTTTGATAATTAAGAAAAAATCACTTTCATAAAAAAATAAAAAAAAAACTAAAAAAAATCAAGACTAATAAGTAGTGTGTTATTTATTCATTCATTTTTTTTAAATTTAAGATGAGATTAATTTAGATGAGACATCTTATTAATCTTATTTTTTCTAAAAGATAATTAAATAATATTCCTTGTCAATTTTGATTAATGAAGTGTATTATATTTCTTTATCTTCATGTTGATGTGTTTAATTCTATTTTTCTTTTTCCTCTTATCTTTATTTATTTATTTATTTATTTGTTTTAAACTTTATATTTCTCAATAAAATCAATTTTTTATTAGAAAATAAGTAAGACAAGACGTCTTATTATTTTTTATAATCTTTTTATTTTTATGGTCTTTTAATCATTTGCTTATTTATTTTTTTTAGAACAAAAAATAATAAACTTAGGAGATGTATTTTATTATTATCTTTGTTTTATTTATATTTATATATATTTTTTATTGTGTATATTATTTATGATTGTTTTATGAAGGATGAAATATTTGATAATCATTTTTGAAATTATGCATGATCAATTTGGGTAACCATTCTTTTTACGGACAGTGTGGGGTGCTAATACCTTCCCCTCCTGTAATTCGACTCCCGGACTAAACAGAATCTTATTTTTTTTACAAAAAAATCAGTGCTGTTTAAAGGTTTTCCTAATATTTTCCTTAATAAATATTAGTGGCGACTCCTTGAACCCTTTATTTTCTTTAGGCTTCTCAAGAGCCTCATTTCAATACGGTTTCAATTTTCTTTTATTTGTCTTTAACCAGTCCGCGTCGCGCGCCGGGACCCTGGTCGCGACAGATGGCGACTCCGCTGGGGACATTTTGAGAGTCAAGCCCGCTAAATTGATCTTGTGTATTTTGTTGATTGTTAATTATTTCATCCTTTATATTTATTTGTTATGTTGTTCTTGTTGTTTATCTAATCTTCCATTAATTTTAGATTTTATACTATTTTTTTTACTTCTTTATTGCCTTAATTTAGAACCTTAGGGTAGAAGACATGTGATATTTATTTTGATTTATGTTTGTTCACTGTGAAGAATAGGTAAAAATCCAGGTATGAATGCCCCACACACTTCACATTCACCATAATGCACACACTATTAGAAGGGACCCTATTCCCGGGCCCCGCAAAAGACATAGGCTAGGGGAGATTATTAGCGGTGTCATTTAGGACGAGACGTCCTACCATGATTCGCGTGAAAATCTCAGCCGGGGTGTTATCTTAGTTATGATGTCCGCACTAAGTAGGATTCCCTACTTTTTTGCATAAGACTCATAGCTAAAGATCAAAGCTCCGGTGACCTTCTTAGAACCAATTAGAACAATTACCTTTTGAAGAAACACGATTAAATAGCCTTAGAGCCAATTAGGTGGTTACCTTGTCTAAGACACAATTGGGAAAACATTCCTTTTATCTTTCATTCATTGGCACAAAGTTTTTTTTTAAAAAAATCATCAAAAATGTATATTTTCTATACTTAAGTCATGATAAATATTATCACACTCTTATGTGAGGATATTTATAAAACTGTTTTCTTTGTTAATCTGATTCATTTATTTCTTTTGTTAAAGGTGAAATTTAAACATCGGTAAGTATCACCAAAAAATGGAATTTAACACGAGATCAAGTGATCAAGAAGTGAAGGCAACTGGTTTAAAAAATTTGTTACACCTCAAAATCATCAGATCAAATACTAGCAATCTGTTGTCCTTAAGCAAAAGGATGGATATTACCCAGAAAATGACCTTTACAAGGAAGTATGGAAAGATCTTAAAATTCTTAGAGGTCGAAGTGCAAGAAGGGGCCCTTACTGCTCTAGCTCAGTTTTATGATCCTCCTCTCCGCTGTTTTACATTCAAAGATTTCCAGTTAGCTCCTACTTTGGAGGAGTTTGAACAGATATTTGGCTTGCCATTAGAAGATTTGAAACCTTATCGTCGAACTGAACATCATGCTTTAATCTTCAGTGTAGCTCGCATTCTCAAGATAGATCCTGAAATGCTTAAGAAGGCTCAATTAAATAGGAACCAAATTTCAGGATTCGCACTAAGCTTCTTTGAGCAACAACTCCTCAGTCAGGCAGGGAAAGGAGAATGGGACGTGTTTGTTGACATTTTGGCGTTGGCCATCTATGGTGTGATCCTCTTCCTAAGCCTTGATAATTATATTGATTTCAAGGCAATTGATGTTTTCCTAGCTAGAAAGCTTAGAGGTGAAAGTTCCATGACTGTTGTCTTAGCTGATATCTATTGTACAATGGATTCCTGTCACAACCGGAATGGGAAAAAGATCGTCTGTTGTCTACCTGCCTTGTATCTATGGCTTACTTCTCATGTCTTCAATCAAGTTGGCAAGGTTGAATGTCCTATCTCTGATTTGAAGCTCCTTAGGTTAACCAAGAAGACTAATAGGGAGTGGGCAGGACATCTGGCAGGATTATCTGCTAGCATAATTCAGTGGTACCCTTAGTGGATGAACGTGGATTCTATTATTTACTGCTGTGGAAAATTTCCGAATGTGCCTCTCATGGGAACTCAAGGATGCATCAATTACAATCCTAGTATTGCAAAAAGACAACTTGCTTATCCTATGATACAGCCTCCAGAAGAAGAAACAGTAACGTCTTTCCTTTATTATTATATTGAGGGAAATAGTGCTCCTGTTATTCAAACTGTCATTGATGCTTGGGGCAAGGTTCATAGTAAAGGAAAAGAATTGGGTGTCCGAAGTCATGCCGTAAAAGAAAGTTACCACCAGTGGATTTCAAATAGGGTAGCCATTGTCAAATTACCCTTTAAAGATCACGGTGCTCATGTGAGAAATCCAGTTCCCGATGAAAGCAAAGAGATTGAAAATTTGAGGAGTGAGTTGGTTGAAATGACAAAGAAAAATCAAGCTTTGGAGGATGATTTAATCAAAATTCAACAAGACAATGCTTCCCTTAAGAGAAAAAGGTGTGAATTAGAAATTTTTTTTGAAGACATAGGTAAGAAGCAGCGAATTGAAAGAGAACATATGATGCAATTGGATCAATGCCTCCAAACCGCGAACAGCCAATTGAAGACCAAAGAGAAACAAAAGAATGATATATTGGCTGACAAAAGGCGGTTACGAGAAATTCTAGCCAAGACAAAAGAAGAAGCTCAAGTTGAAAAGAACCTTATGCAAGCGCGAATTGATGAACTGGAACGACAAGTCAGAGATGTCGTCAGTGCTTGCGAGCGTGAAATAAATGAAGAAAAATGGCAAGCCATGGAAGACAAGGATAGATATGAAGAGATTATACGTTTAATGACCCTAGAAAGGGTTGAGTTGGAAAGTCTTGTCTATTCTTGGAGAGACCGTTTTTCTAATCTAGTCGGTCTTACTAATGGAACACTTAGAGATATTCCCCACCTGTTGAAAAAGGCTGAAGCAATGATGAATCCGCTTTCTACACCGAAGGAAATTGCAACATTCATCCAATACTGCAAGGGGAGATTAGATGAAATGAGGGTCTGGATTGCTAAAGCGAGAGAGAATTGATTTTGAGTTGTTGTAACAAATAATGTATCAGAACTTGTTGATCAATGAATAAATCTCATGTTGAATTTGCATTTTTCTTCTAACTTAGTACTTTAGAAAAAGACATTCTAAAAGAAAGGTTTATCTTTGCTTACCGATATTTAAAATTCATCATGTATTTACTTTACATCTCTTTATGTCATTTAACAATACTTGTTCTTGTACCAAGGGGGGTTTCTTTGTATTTATTCACATCACGGGGAGAAGGGGATCAAAGCATCCTTATCAAACCCGACTGCAAACAAGACTCATGGCAGAGCCGGAAAGCGCAGTTGAAGAATTAAGGAATGAAGTTGGCCAGATCAAGGAGCAGATGGTAGAAATACTTAAGCTCCTTGAAAAAAGAGGTACAGAAAGGGGATCTTCTGTAGGAAATGGGGAACAAACATCCACTCCTCAAGTTCAAGCTCAAGAGGGGAACCCTATACCTTTAAATAATCCTGCTCTAGTCACTGAAACTTCATTCATCTCACACCAACCTTATGGTATGCCATTGCCACCTTTTGTTTCCCAAGACGGGAATGTTCAGCAAGCATATGCTTGGCCTCCATATGGCTTACCTCAAGGATATTACACCATGCATCCTAATTCTAATCAAGAGAATCCTCCTGCTGCTCAACAAATTCCCAATCCCCCTGTATCTAACCCTCCAAATTTCAACCAATCAACAGCTGTTCCCCAAAACACTCAGGCTCCACCCAATGTCACTCCACCTAATACAATTCCACCACAAAATCACCAGATTCCAAATGATGCCACACAAACAAACCCACAAGCAGTGCCATATTATTTCCTTTATGGTTGCCCAATACCACAGGCAGGTGTTTCCCAAAACTTGTCACACAAAGCTCAGGTCCCTCCACCAAATCCTGATCAGCCAGCAGCGCCTTTGTCAAAAGGGCAAATGAAAATATTGGAAGAAAGGTTGCGTGTAGTAGAGGGAGGAAGTGGCTTAGGCGTAACAAATGTTTCTAAATTATGCCTAGTTCCAGATGTGGTAATTCCTCCCAAATTCAAATTGCCGGAATTTGATAAATACAAAGGAACAACTTGTCCTCGTAACCATTTGACCATGTACTGCTGAAAGATGGCTGGATATGCTTATGATGAAAAGTTGCTGATCCATTTTTTTCAAGATAGCCTTGCTGGGGCAGCGTTAAGCTGGTACACTCACCTTGAACGAACTTATATTCGTTGTTGGAAGGATCTAGCCGATGGCTTTCTGAAGCAATACAAATACAATATGGACATGGCACCAGATCGGCTGCAACTTCAGAATATGACCAAAAGGAATACTGAGTCCTTCAAAGAACGATGGAGGGAAATGGCTGCACAAGTTGAACCACCTCTAATAGAGAAAGAGATAGTGGCAATGTTCATTGACACTCTTCAGCCACCATTCTATGAAAGGATGCTTGGGAGTGTATCATCAAGCTTTTCTGATATGGTAGTAATAGGGGAAAGAATTGAAAGCGGTTTGAGAACAGGAAAAGTTGTCCAAAGTTCCCCGTCAATAGGAAGACCTATGACAGGGGCAGGAAGAAGAAAGGGTGAGGAAGCAAATGCTGTAATGGGAAATCAAGATCAACATAATCAAAAAATGTTTCAACCTTCCCCTTTCCCTTTCCCACCTCATTATCCACCGTACGGACCTTACCCTTATGTAGCTGCTGCTTCTGGAAATTCATTTCCCCATCCTCAATCATATAGACCCCCACCCGTCCATAATTTCAAGAATACACCACCACCTCCTCCCCAACAATGGATGCAAAATCCCAACCCAAATCTTCCACAAAAAAAGCCAAACAATGACCGTCCTTCTGTCCAATTTGATCCAATTCCCATGACATATACTGAACTTTTGCCTCAACTTCTCAAAAGTTCTCTTGTTGTACGATGTCCTTTAAAACCCGTAGGGCCACCCTATCCTAAGGGGTATGATCCTAATGTGAAGTGTGATTATCATGCTGGGGCACCGGGGCATTCTATAGAAAATTGCATTGCCTTAAAGTTTAAGGTACGTGATTTGATAAATGCCAAGTGGTTGGATTTCGAAGAAGGCTCCCCAAATGTGATTAGAAATCCTTTGCCTAATCATGGAAATGCTGGGGTAAATGCAATAACACATGACTTGGGAAGTGATCATGTTAGGAATGTTTCAGATATCAAAACTCCTCTCCCATGGATCTATAATGAACTTTTGAGGAAAGGATTAATATCTTAAACTCAAAGTTCTGATGAGGATATTCATAATCAGATGCCTGAAATGCTTCAAAAATTACTTGACACACATCTAGTAGAAGTTTATCATCGCCCTTGCAATGATGTCAACATGATCCATGGGCAGCATGGTACAGACTCAGTAAGCCCAGTCACCCCTGTTCCTTTGGTGGTCTATTACACCAAGAAACCTTTGACCGAACCAGTCATAAACCATCCATCCTTGACAATTAGGACCCCATCTCCATTTTCATACAAGGATACCCATGCAGTACCTTGGAAGTATGAAGTGGATGTAATCCCTCAACTCCTAAAGGGATCGTCATCCTCAGTAACAAATATTTCTGAGACAAGTGGAATAACTAGGAGCGGACGAGTTTATGCTCCTGAAAACTTGAGAAAGGAGGATGCACCTGTAAGTGAAAAAGAAAGTCGTGGTAAAGAACAAGACCCTCCCCAAGGAATAACAGAGGAAGATGCTTGTGAATTTTTAAAATTCATTAAGCAAAGCGAATACCAGGTCCTCGACCAGTTAAATCGCACTCTTGTAAAAATATCCTTGTTATCTCTCTTATTGGACTCAGAACCACATCGTGGAAGGTTATTGAAGGTCTTGAATAAAGCACATGTTGCGAAAGATATTTCGCTAGAAAATTTTGAAGGGATAGTGGGGCATATTGCCTCAAATGACTACTTAACTTTCACCGACGAAGAGATACCTGCTGAAGGAAGAGGTCATAATAAGGCATTAACATCTCTGTCAAGTGTCGGGATCATATCGTAGCCAAGGTCCTAGTTGATAATGGCTCCTCTCTGAATATCATGCCAAAGTCCACTTTAAATCAACTACCTTTTGATGGGTCACATATGAAGCCAAGCTCAATGGTAGTAAGAGCTTTTGACGGTACTCGGAGAGAGGTCATTGGAGATATTGAGATCCCCATCCAAGTGGGCCCATGCACCTTCAATGTATTATTTCAAGTGATGGACATCAATCCTGCTTATAGCTGCCTATTGGGGAGGCCTTGGATACATTCTGCCGGTGTGGTTCCATCTACCCTTCATCAAAAGCTTAAATTTATGGTAAACAACAAGCTAATCATTGTTTCTGGTGAGGGAGATTTCCTTATCAGTAAGCCCATGTCAACTCCATATACAGAAGCGGCTGAAGAAAGTCTTGAGACTTCCTTCCAATCATTGGAAATTGCTCACACCACCTATGTGAGCGAAGGGTTACAACTAGCTCGTCCTTCCAAAGCTTCTATGATGGTAGCCAAAGTCATGATGAAATCTGGATTCCAGCCAGGGAAAGGGCTTGGGAAGATGCTTGATGGAGGAGTAGACCCATTATTGGTTAAGGAGAATAAGAACGGATTTGGACTGGGGTATCATCCATCTCCAATGGAAAGAGCGAAGGTTTTCGCAGATAAAAGAGAAAAACGACTTGCACGGTTAGAAAATCGAGAACCCCTAACTGCGAAGATCCCTATCTGTGACCTTTACCAAAGCTTCAGGAGTGCAGGCTTGACATCTCCAGACCAAGTGGCAGTCATCGATGATGAGTCCAAGAGAGAAGAAGACTTGATTTACCCTTGTCCTTCAGATACTGAGTTGTGTAATTGGGAAGCCGTTGAGTTTCCAGAGATCATTTCAAAGTAATTGTTCACTTTGTAGGTTTTTGTTTAAATCCTTTGGCTATGCCTAAAGCCTTAGGATGAGTTTTAATAAGGGCAAAACATGTTTCCTTTATCATTTCAAATAAATAAAAGTTAAGTTCAATTATCATTTTCCTTATTTTGCCTTTTTTATATTAAATAAATTGCAGATCTGAAATTGAATTCCAAAATAATAAGATTGCTTTCTCCCATCATGATTTTAATCCAACAAGCGAAGAGGACGAAGAGTCCGATGAACCTTCCCCTGAATTACTAAGGCTGCTAGATCAGGAAGATAAAGAAATTTCTCCCTATCTAGAAATTGTTGAAGTCATAAATTTGGGGAGTGAAGAAAACAAACAAGAAGTCAAGATCGGCACCTCTTTGAGTAGAGAACATAGGAGAGAATTAATAGAATTGTTGGTCGAATTCAGCGATGTGTTTGCTTGGTCATATCAGGATATGTCAGGATTAGATAACTGCATCGTTGAACACAAGTTGCCATTAAAACCCGGTTGCGTCCCCATAAAGCAAAAGTTGAGAAGGATGAAGCCAGAAATGCTCTTAAAGATTAAAGAAGAGATAACCAAACAGTTGGATGCTGGGTTCTTGGCTGTCTCCAAATACCCTGAATGGGTGGCCAACATTGTTCTGGTCCTGAAGAAAGATGGGAAGGTGCGAATGTGTGTTGATTACCGGGATTTGAATAGAGCTAGCCCAAAAGACGACTTTCCATTGCCACATATTGATGTTCTTGTTGATAACACAGCCCAACATTCCATTTTTTCATTCATGGATGGATTTTCTGGGTATAACCAAATCAAGATGGCACCCGAAGACATGGAAAAAACCACTTTCATTACTTTGTGGGGAACCTTCTGCTACAAGGTGATGTCTTTTGGATTGAAAAATGCCGGTGCCACTTACCAAAGAGCGATGGTAACTCTATTTCATGACATGATGCATAAAGAGATAGAGGTTTATGTGGATGATATTATTGCCAAATCCAAATCCACTGAAGGTCACTTGATTGACTTACGAAAGCTCTTTGAACGCCTGAGAAAATTCAAACTCAGATTAAATCTGACTAAATGCACCTTTGGGGCTAGTTCTGGAAGGTTGCTTGGTTTCATTGTCAGTGAGAAAGGCATTGAAGTGGATCCTGATAAAGTAAAGGCAATCATGGAAATGCCTGCTCCTAGCACTGAAAAAGAAGTACGAGGATTCCTTGGAAGGTTGAATTACATAGCTCGTTTCATTTCTCAACTAACAGCTGTATGTAATCCAATCTTTAAGTTGCTTCGTAAAAATCAACCATCACAATAGAATGATGACTGCCAGGAGGCCTTTGACCAAATAAAGCAATACTTGCAATCCCCACCGATCTTGGTTCCCCCAACCCCGGGAAGACCACTCCTGTTGTATTTGACGGTGATAGATGAGTCTATGGGCTCTGTACTGGGGCAACATGATGAGTCTGGGAGAAAAGAGCATGCTATTTACTATTTGAGCAAGAAGTTCACTGAGTGCGAAGCATGATATTCCACTGTAGAACAAACTTGTTGTGCATTAGCATGGGCTGCTCGTTGCCTAAGACAATACATGTTATCTTATACTACTTGGTTGATATCTAAGATGGACCCAATTAAGTACATCTTTGAGAAACCGGCTCTGACGGGAAGAATAGCTCGTTGGCAGGTTCTTTTGACTGAGTATGATATCATTCATGTCACCCAAAAAGCTGTAAAAGGGAGTGCTTTGGCTGATCACTTGGCCTACCATCCCCTAAAAGAATACCAACCAATGTCATTCGAATTTCCTGACGAAAATATTATGATGTTGTCAGAAGAGAAAGATTGTCCTAATAGAACTTGGATTTTGATGTTCGATGGGGCGTCGAATACACTGGGGCATGGGATTGGAGCCATCCTAATCTCACCAGATAACAAGCTTTTCCCATTCACTGCTAGACTTTGTTTTGATTGTACCAATAATATTGTAGAATATGAAGCTTGTGCTTTGGGGATTCAGGCAGCACTTGAAGCAAAGGTGAAATCTCTACAAATATACGGAGATTCTGCCTTGGTGATTCATCAACTGAAAGAAGAATGGGGTACTAGATATGGCAAATTGATTCCTTATCAAGCTCACATCATGGAACTAATCAAAGGGTTTGATGAAGTCTCTTTCCATCATATTTCTTGGGATGATAACCAATTAGCCGATGCTTTGGCCACGTTGGCCTCCATGTTCAACGTAAGTAGGGAGTGTGACATGCCCTTCATCGAGATTGAAAGGCGTCTCGAACCTGCATATTGTCATGAGATAGAAGAAGAGCCCGATGGGAAACCATGGTTTCATGACATGAAAAATTATATTCAAAATCAAGAATATCCCCCTGGTATCTCAGAAAATGATAAAAGAACCCTCAGGCGCCTAGCCATGAATTTCTTTATGACTGGGAATACACTCTATAAGAGAAATTATGATTCTGTTCTCCTTCGTTGCGTAGACGTGACGGAAGCTAACAAAATCATGAAGGATGTTCATGAAGGGCCTTTCGGAACACATGCAAATGGGCACTCGATGGCAAGAAAAATTCTCCGATCTGGATATTATTGGATGACAATGGAAAATGATTGTAATAACTATACCAAAAAATGTCACAAGTGTCAAACCTATGCAGACAACATTCATGCACCACCATCTTCTTTGCACGTTCTAACAGTGCCTTGGCCTTTTGCTATGTGGGGCATAGATGTTATTGGTCCTATTGAACCAAAAGCATCGAATGGGCATCGCTTTATTTTGGTGGCCATTGATTACTTCACTAAGTGGGTTGAAGCAGCTTCCTACACCAACGTGACTAAAAACGTTGTGGTCAAATTCATCAAGAGAGAATTGATTTGTAGATATGGTTTACCAAATCAGATCATCACTAATAATGGTACAAACCTGAATAATAAAATGATGGATGAACTCTGCGAGGAATTCAAAATCAAACACCTCAATTCATCTCCATACAGACCTAAGATGAATGGAGCAGTGGAAGCTGCTAACAAAAATATAAAGAAAATCATACAAAAGATGGTTGAAACCTACAAAGACTGGAGTGAGTTGCTTCCTTTTGCTTTACATGGGTATCGTACCTCTATACGAACTTCGACAGGGGTAACACCCTTCTCATTGGTGTATGGTATGGAAGCTGTTTTACCAATAGAAGTGGAAATTCCGTCTTTAAAAGTAATCATGGATGCCAAATTAGAAGAAGCTGAATGGGTTCGGTCCCGGTATGATCAATTAAATTTAATTGATGGGAAAAGGTTAACTGCTCTCTGTCATGGGCAGTTATACCAAAAGCGTATGAAGAAGGCATACGAAAAGAAAGTGCGACCTCGTCAATTTCATGAAGGTGATTTGGTACTGAAGAAAATCTTGCCGAATCAAAATGATCATCGAGGCAAATGGAGGCCAAATTATGAAGGACCATTCGTTGTAAAGAGAGCCTTTTCTGGAGGAGCTTTGATTTTGACGAACATGGATGGTGAGGAGTTATCTTTCCCGGTCAATTCAGATGCAGTCAAGAAGTATTATGCTTGAGCATACTCTAAAGGGATAGGGTAGTCTTTATGTCCTCTAAAAGTTTGGATTAAAAATTATGATGTAAACTTGTAATTTTACCAAGTAAATATATGGAATTCTCAATTTCAGTTCCAATCCTTGTCTTGTCAGGTTTCATTTGCATGCATTTTGTGAAAAATATTTTAAAAAAAATCATGAAAAGCATATTTTTAGTCTCAAACAAGCTTGATACTTCCCAATTACACAGACCTTGGTAATCAGGATATTCCGCTCTGCCATGAGTAATAACAAGTCCCATAAAGATTATGGTAGTCACCTGGAGGAAACAAGATCTTTAACCTTTCGTTTTCCACTTGATTATTTCTTCTATGCAGGGTTGAGGTTACAACAAGGACAAATATTCCCCATGAAGAGTCGAGATCAACAGTTTCAGCCTATCACCTAACTCCAGTAGGGATGGTTTACTAAGATGTGAAAATGCAATCCTTGTATTCACTCGGAACCCTCACTAAGTCAAAAAAGTCAATCTCAGACACATTCTTCTTGAGTATAAATCTCATATAATTCTCCATCATAAGTCATTATGTTAGAGGTATTTCCCTTAAGTCTTACTTCATGCCAAAGCCTCAGGTATCCATTCCTAGGCTACCAAATCAAATCAGGGGCATTTCCCCAGTCATTTATTTTCATGTCAAAGCCTCAGGTATCCATTCCTAGGCTACTAAAACAAATCAGGGGCATCCCCCAGTCATTTATTTTCATGTCAAAGCCTCAGGTATCCATTCCTAGGCTACTAAAACAAATCATGGGCATCCCCCAGTCATTTGTTTTCATGTCAAAGCCTCAGGTATCCATTCCTAGGCTGTCAAAATCATTCAGGGGCATCTCCCCATTCATTTAGTTTCATGTCAAAGCCTCAGGTATTTTTCCCTAGGCTATCTCAATCAAAACCAAATCAGGGGCATCCCCCTAGTCATTTAGTTTCATGTCAAAGCCTCGGGTATTCTTCCCTAGGCTATCATAATCAAAATCAAATCAGGGACATCCACCCAGTCATTTATTTTCATGACACAGCCTCAGGTATCCTTCCCTAGGCTATCTCAATCAAAATCATTCAGGGGCATCCCCCTGTCATCTATTTTGTGTCGAAGCCTCAAATACCCATTCTTAGGCTCCTCGAACTGTTAAGACAACTTCATTAACCCCTAGGTTGTGCCGTTTATCTTCCTGTCATGTTCCAAGTGCCTCTCCTTAAATTGTCTAGCATTGGGACAACACCATTCGGCTATTTACTTCTTGTCAAAAGTTGTCAAGTATTCTTAGTGGTGTTCACGTCTTTACTTTCTTTTCACATCAATAATATGAATATGTCTCATATTCTTTCATGAAAAGAAGTAAAGAGGGGCATCTGTGAACACCTATTTTTGTCCGGTGATATATATTAAAATATGAAAAAAGAAAAAGAAAAAAAAAGAGTTTATTTGTCCTAGAATCCGGAGTCAATGTTGACTGCATTAACCGGGGTCCCAGCACGGTTTCATGACCGGTGTTACCTCATTAGTTCTAAGCTCGTACAGCCTTAGTGGCGTACGGTATTTTACACCTCAGTTCGAAGGGAATCCGAGGTTCTTCAAGTTAAAACTGATGTGTTAATCCGTACTTGAACTTCAAGACACACCGGAGGTACACCTGCAGGAGATTCCCCAATGCTTAATATTTAACCGAGGTGAAGAGAAATGTCCATAGTTGACCAATGATTTCAGACCCCGGTTATGACTTACCAGTTCTCGTTGGTGACGCGGTACAGTGCTTAGAACCCCGTCCAATCCAGATTGCCACCCCGGATCATATTAAAAAAAAATAATACTAAAAATTGCATAGTGACCGTTGGAATAGTAACCCTTCCTCATCTCTATAAATACCCAATCCCTCTTCATTTCCTACCACACCTCTCATTTCATCAATTCTCTTCATTTCTCTCAAGCAATGGCTGATGGATGCCGAAGCCAAGAGGAAAGAATAAGGGAGGGAAGACGATGTTTTGTGACTACCTTTTTACTCCTTATACTGTGGGTAGTAATTTATATTTATTGGATATTTTATTTATTTCCATATATGTAATAAATAATTTATGCTTCCATTTGTATTTTTAAATAAAAGGCCCAAAAAAAAGAAGAAAAAAGAAAAAGAATCAAAAAAATAAAAATAAAAAATAAAAAAATATAAATGGGCCAAAAAAAAAGAAAAAAGAAAAAAATAATAATAAATGAAAAAAACCAAAAAATAATAATAATAAATAATAAATGAAAATAGTAAATAAAAAAAAGGGGCAAAAAAAAGAAAAAAAAAGAAAAAAATGGGCCCAAACTAAAAAAAATCTAAAAAAAAGAAGCCCAAAAAAAATTCAAAAAAAAGAAATGGGCCAAAAAAAAAGCCCAAAAAAAAAGTTCAAAAAAAACAAAAATTAAAAAAAGAATTAAAAAAAAAGAAAAAAGAAAAAGGGTGTTACGGTGGTTTATTAGTAGTGGGCCCCGATTTGGTTGGATAATTAAAGAAAATTGGGGAAATTGACATGGAATTTAGACAAATTGGAAAAGTAAGAAAGTGATATCTTTTAGGGAGGATCCAATGCCAATTTTCTTCTATAAATAGAAGGTGATATTGAGGCATTTGGGAGGAAGAAGAGGAAAAAGAGGGGAAAGAGTGTTAAATTTTTGTGAGAATTTTTAGAAGTTTTGGTTTTCAAAAATTACTTTGTGTAATCCTAGTTAGGAAAATGAGTGCACCACTCTTGTTTGTCTTAGTATGTGAGTTTTTGTGAGCTAAAATACTGTCCAAGTGTTGTAACCGGTATCCAAATACCTTCGAATCAAGTCCAAACAAAGCCAAAAGCAAAGGAAATCTACACAAAATTGATTTCCTGACTTCCGTTCTAGTTTCTCTGTAATTGATCTTGTACCAAGGTATTTTTTATTAATACAAAGTTGTTTATTTATATTTATTTATTCGTCTTATTTAATTGTTATTTATTTTTCTGTACTTTTATTTTTCTTTATTTATATTCAAACACTTTATTTTCCTGCACTTTATTTTTCTGTAGTTATTTATCTGTTTATTTATTTTTTATGCATCTCCATCTTTATTTATTTGTTTGTACCTTTATTTTTCTTTATTTATTATTTTTTTTACACTTTTATTTCTCTTTATTTACTTTTTTGCACTTTTATTATTGTTAATTTATTTTTCTGTACTTTATTTATCTACACTTTATATTTCTGCAATTATTAGTTTTTTTTTTATTTTATTTTTTTTACATTTTTATCTTTATTTATTTATTTTTATGCCCTTTTATTTTATTTATTTACTTTCCCGCTCCTTTATTTTTGTCATTTACTTTTCTGCCCCTTTATTTTCATGTATTTACTTTTCTGCCCCTTTATTTTTGTTATTTATATTTCTACCCCTTTATTTTCATGTATTTACTTTCCTGCCCCTTTATTTTTATTATTTACTTTTCTACCCCTTTATTTTCATGTATTTACTTTTCTGCCCTTTTATTTTTGTTATTTACATTTCTACCCCTTTATTTTCATGTATTTACTTTCCTATCCCTTTATTTTTGTTATTTACATTTCTGCTCCTTTATTTTTTATTATTTATTTTTCTGCCCCTTTATTTTATGTATTTATTTTCTACTCTTTTATTTTTATGTATTATTGTTATGTCTATTTTTTTTTTGAACTTTTATTTATTTTTCTGTACCTTTATTTTATTATTATTATTTATTCTCTGTACTTTTATTTTTGGTTATTTACCTTTTTGCCTTTTTATTTATTTATTTATTTTTCTACACTTTCTATTTATTTATTTACGTTTGACCATTTTAATAGTTTATAAATATGTATATATATACATAATTATCTATTTTTATTATGGTCATGATTTCCTATTATTTTCTCTTAGTAACTTTTTGATAATTAAGAAAAAATCACTTTCATTAAAAAAAAACTAAAAAAATCAAGACTAATAAGTAGTGTGTTATTTATTCATTCATTTTTTTTTAAATGTAAGATGAGATTAATTTAGATGAGACATCTTATTAATCTTATTTTTTCTAAAAGATAATTAAATAATATTCCTTGTCAATTTTGATTAATGAAGTGTATTATATTTCTTTATCTTCATGTTGATGTGTTTAATTCTATTTTTCTTTTTCCTCTGATCTTTATTTATTTATTTATTTGTTTGTTTTAAACTTTATATTTCTCAATAAAATCAATTTTTTATTAGAAAATAAGTAAGACAAGACGTCTTATTGTTTTTTTAATCTTTTTATTTTTATGGTCTTTTAATCATTTGCTTATTTATTTTTTTTAGAACGAAAAACAACAAACTTAGAAGATGTATTTTATTATTATCTTTGTTTTATTCATATTTATATATATTTTTTTATTGTGTATATTATTTATGATTGTTTTATGAAGGATGAAATATTTGATAATCATTTTTGAAATTATGTATGATCAATTTGGGTAACCGTTCTTTTTACGGACAGTGTGGGGTGCTAATACCTTCCCCTCCTGTAATTCGACTCCCGGACTAAACAGAATCTCATTTTTTTTTAAAAAAAACCAGTGCTGTTTAAAGGTTTTCCTAATATTTTCCTTAATAAATATTAGTGGCGACTCCTTGAACCCTTTATTTTCTTTAGGCTTCTCAAGAGCCTCATTTCAATACAGTTTCAATTTTCTTTTATTTGTCTTTAACTAGTCCGCGTCGCGCGCCGGGACCCCGGTCGCGACAGTCACCTTGTTCAGTTGTCGATAATCTATACACAACCTCATGCTACCATCCTTCTTCTTAACCAACAACACTGGTGCACCCCAGGGGGATACACTGGGTCGTATAAACTGCTTCTCTATCATCTCTTCAAGTTGTTTCTTCAACTCTGCTAATTCTAGAGGTGACATTCGGTATGGTGCAATTGAAATGGGTCCAACTCCAGGTACTAGATCAATGGCAAATTCCATATCTCTTTCTGGGGGTAAACCAGGGATATCTTCAGGAAAAACGTCAGGAAATTCACACACAACCTGCAGATTTTTGATTTTTGATTCTTGCTCTCCTTTCGTTGAAAGCAATAGCATGAATCCTTGAGCCCCTCCTTTTAAAGAGGCACTCATTTGGTTGGCGGTTAGAAATCTCGAATCCTCAGGATTCAAATTCACTGGTTCTTTAAACATTATGGTTTTATTATGACAATCTATTAGAACATGATTGTCAGACAACCAATCTAGCCCAATAATAACTTCTAAGCCAGAAAGGGGTAAACAGAAAAGATTAGCTTTAAAGTCCCTACCATTTATGACAATAGGGCATTTCCAACAGGCTTTAGAAGTGACAATAGGATTGTTTCCAGGAGTATGTACAGATAAGTCAAATGGTAGTTCTATCACAGGTAATTTTAGTTTTTCTACACAGTCATTGGCAATAAAGGAATGTGATGCACCTGAGTCACACATAACAGTTAAAGGAATCTTATTAATGATACACTTACCTTCCACCATGGAATCAGAATGAGATGCTTCTTCTCCAGTGATTGCAAAAACCTTTCCTTTTGCCTTTGGCCTTCCGACTGCACTGTGCGCGCCTCCTTGAGTATTTATGCTTGTACTTGCACCTTCAGGGTTTTCCCTCTTTATCTCTAGACAATCCTTGATATGATGACCTGGTTTGTTACACTTAAAGTAAACATAAGTGTTTTTAGGACAATCCCTTTTCAAATGGGGTCCTCCACAGATAAAACATTTAAAATTTGGTGCAGATGTCGGGTAATAGCTTCCAGTTGAAGCTTGGGGTTTGTTAGGAACAGATGCTGCTCCAAACCGGCAAAATGGCGCTTGGTAAGGCTTATTCCTTCTTAAGTCTCTTCTTTGGTGATGGTGAGGTCCTCCACTTCTCATTTCTCCTGCCTTGTGAATGGGCTCACGACTTTTGGTCATTCTATCCTTATGATCTTCTTTAAAGATCTTGCAGCGATTTACCAATACAGAAAATTCACGGATTTCCTGCATTCGTATAGCTTCCTTAATTTCTGGCCGCAATCCATTTACAAACTTTGCACACCGATATCTTTCATTAGTAGCATCATTATAATGAGAATGAAAATGAGATAGCTCTTCAAACCTGGATGCGTACTCTCCAACGGTCATATTTCCTTGGGTCAGCGACAGGAATTCGAATTATCTTTTCTCTTTAACATCAGCTGGAAAGTATTTCTCCAGAAACATATCCTTGAAATAATCCCAAGTGATCTCCACGTCGTTGACTTCGAATTGTCTATGCATGCTATCCCACCAATGTTCGGCATCCTCAGATAAGGCATAAGTAGCGAAGACTACCTTATCAGCTTCATTACATTGCAATGCTCGAAAGATCTTCTCTATCTCTCGAATCCAGATTTGTGCTCCATCAGGGTTATATCCTCCCTTGAAACGAGGTGAATTGCGCTTTTCGAATAGGTCCAGCCTTCTTAAGGCATCGTTACCTTGACCTTCACGTGCTCCCATTGCATTGATTAAGCGTTCTACAACTCCAGCAAGATCGTTTCCAGCCATTAGTTTCCTGTTTCACAGTAACTGAGATTTGTCACATCAATCACAGTTACTACCAAGTCAGATATTCTACCTATACAGAGTTTACAGACAAAGCAAGATAGACCTTTTCCCCAGGCCTATTGGATTAACTACTCTGATACCACTTTGTAACACCCTCTGTTACACCTTAATAAATTCTAGAAAAATTCATAATTTTTTTTTAAAGATATGATTGTTAAAAAGAAACTATCGGAATAAATAATATACATTAATTCTGAAATACCTCACAAATATTATTAAAACTTTATAAAGTATTTGTACATTCATCCGAAGAAAATAAACATTAAACATTATAAGAAAGAGAGGAAACTCCATGGCCCAGAAGCAATTACTTATTAACATTATTTATTCATTGGACCACGGTATTCATACCGAGCTCCCTTTCTAGAACGTGCTATATCTACTGCCGAAATTCTTCGATCCTTCCCTCTAAACCATCAATTTAGAATATATGAAACAAAGACACGGAGAAAGGAGTGAGAAACAGAATATAATATTATTGATTAAGACATAAGTAACAAAGGGTTTTCACAAACCAATACATAATAATATCAATCACAATCACATACACAATCAATTATGAATGCATGAATGTATGCAATATCTTCATCATAACTTACCTATATATGTGGGCCCTTAAATTTTAATTTGCACTGGGCCAACCAGGAGTTTACACTGTTCCATAAGTCCGGATAATAATAATATGAACAGCTCAACTGGCATGGAAACACTTAGAGACTAGTCAGATTGAGAAAGTTTTTATTGTGAAAGTACCCGACACTAGGGAGCTACCCCAGGTCCCCTGAAGCACCCTTTCACACACTCTCATCCCAAGGCTCGTAATTAAGCCTCCTCTAATGTATCCTCGGTTTCTATAATCCGTCCCCAGACAATATCATTTTATTTCACTTTAATGATTCATGATGCATGAACTACTCGCGTATTGAGTTGGTTAAGGCTTTTAGAAATTCAATTATTAAATCCCTTAAAGGTTTACAATATCATTTCAATAAACTGTACATTTTCTCAATTCTCTGAATTTCTGTCCCACAGAAATAAATTTGGTACAGTTTTTGAATTTCACTGAAATTTGAGTTTCTAAGCCTTAAATATCTAAAAACTTTCTCATATAAAACTTTACATAATCTTTCTCAAATTAAATCTTAACAAAATCAAATTTAGAAATCTCAATTATTTCCAAATATCTTTAGTTATTAAGTTGGAAAAAAATAAAATAATTTTCTTTTGAAAATTTTATTTTATTAAAAGAGAATAATTATTAACCAAAAATACTTAAAATTACAAAATTTTTCTTTAACTCAAGATTTAATTAATTAATTCTCATAAAATGTTTTCTTTCTAAAATAAATACCAATTTTTTTATTCTAAATATTGAAAATAGAGTTAATAAAAATAATTTCTAAGAAGAGAAGATTTAAAGTAAAAATTTAAAGAGTAAGGTAAGAAAATTCTTACTGAATTTAGCTTTCCGTCATGCTCGCTATATGCTCAAACTCCACGTCACAAAATCATCAATCAAAATCAAGCATTATCAATTATAACTAAATATCATCAATCACATCAAATATTATTAATCACAATTAAATATCAATCAAAATCAAGTCAACAAAGCATTATTTATAAATATTATAATTCAAGTTTAATGGTTATTAATATAGTCAATTTGAGTCCTTTTGGTCAATTCCTCGTATAGGTCTATGTAAGTCCATATAATCCAGTCCTTGCATAGGTATAATTCAGTCCATATGGGTCATAATGGTCCAAATCCTTGCATAGGTATAGTCCAGTCCATATAGGTCATAATGGTCCAAGTCCTTGCATAGGTATGTTAGAGTTAGTTAAACCGAATATTTAATTTAAAATTTATTAAAAATGTTAAGTTAAAAAGTTAATATTTTAAAATAATGATATTATTAAATTTAAAAGGAGTAGGGGACTCCTCCCATTATTCTTATGTCTTTTCATATTATACTCTTATCTCACTCCCCCTTACCTTGAGTTGTTACCAAAAAGAGATTTGCTTTGCACCTCCAATTTCTAGAAATATTAATACCAATCTTATTTCAGTATAAGCATAAGACGAAGATTAAGATTAATACTTAAAACAGAAATGGTAAATTTTGAATAGTGAATAGTGAATAGTAAATCGTGAATAGTAATAGTAAATAGTAAAACGTGAATAGTAACGGTAAATAGTAAATCGTGAATAGTGACGGTAAATAGTAACAGTAAATAGTAATTTACTATTTGAATAGTAATTTACTATTGAAATAGTAATTTACTATTGAAATAGTATTTACTATGCAGAATAGTAACTTAAAATAATATTATTTTCAGTATAATAACAGATTTCTAAAAACGATATGAAAATAACCCAAAAAATATAAAAGAGAAGTATTCTTACCTTAGGATTTTGGCAGAACCTTCTCTCCAAAAACTTTTCTTCTCTCTCACTTCCACCACTATCTCACTAGCACTACTATATTAAGAAAACTTAATCTGAAATTGTGAATTCTAAAGAAGAAATCCTTTAGTATTTATAGGAAAAAAATTTACTATGCATTCCATTATTTTAATATAAAAGTACTATGCATTTTTGAATTTTTTATTCCTGGTTACTGTGCATCTTTTGAAAATTTCATACATGCACAGTGTTTTGCATAGTAACTGTCGGCAAAATTATTAAGTCAAATAGTAACCCTTCACTCGGTATATTTTAAATATTCAAAATGAGTCCTTTTTGAAATTTAGCGATATTATATCAGTTCTCACTAATTTTATAATAAGTAATATATAGCTGAAATTTTAAATATCTAAAATTTTCTGTTAATAAAAATTTATTGATACGTTTCCAATTTTTTAACGATTAGAAAAAATCAAGATTTTTCTCAAACTGATAATTTTTAGATAAGTCTACTTGAAACGGATTTTAGAAAATTTTCTTATAATTTCAATTCACTTTCTTATAAATATTTTTAATTTAAGTCACTTATATGAATTTAAAATTATTTTAAAAAATATTATTTTATTAAAAAAATTCCAAAATTCCAAAAAATTCCAAAAAATCATAAATAATACGTAGATTAAAAAGTTCTAAAGAACCATAATTTAATTCCTTCAAAATTTCAATATAAAAATAAAAATAGGGGTGTTACATAAATAGTCTAGATAAAATATTACATAGATGCATTGAAACTAACCTTTCACTTCATGGTAGAAGAAGGAATAGTTTTAGGCCATGTAATATCTAAAAAAGGCATAGAAGTAGATCCTATAAAAAATGATGTAATTTCTCAATTACCTTATCCTTTTTGTGTGCGAGATATTTGTTCTTTTCTTGGTCATGCAGGTTTTTATAGAAGGTTTATAAAAAACTTCAGTAAGATAGTCCTTCCATTGTCTAACTTACTACAAAAAAATATAACATTTGACTTTAATGACAAATGTAAAAAGGCTTTTGATTGCTTAAAGAAAGCTTTAACTACCACTCCTATCATCTAGGCACCAGATTGGTCACTTCCATTTGAACTTATGTGTGATGCATCAAATTATGCATTAGGAGCTGTTCTTGCTCAAAGAGTAGGTAAAGTACAACATGTTATTTACTATGCCTCACAAACTTTGGATATTGTACAAATAAACTATACTACCATAGAAAAAGAACTATTTGCTATTGTGTTTGCACTTGATAAATTTAGATCTTCTTTGCTCGGTTCAAAAGTAGTTGTATTTTAGATCATGCAGCATTAAAGTTCCTTTTAAAGAAACCAGATGCAAAACCAAGATTGATCAGGTGGATGTTGCTGCTCCAAGAATTTGACATTGAAATTATTGATAAAATTGAAGCAGAAAATTTGGTGGCTGATCACTTAAGTAGAATTGAAAAAGAACTTGACCCAATTTCCATTAGAGATGATTTCCCTGATAAACAACTTATGGGAATACATGATTCAACTCCATGGTTTGCTGATTTGGTAAACTACTTAGTTGCTTCTGTTACTCTCATACGTGCATCTAAACAACAAATAATAAAACTAAAAAGTGATTCTAAATACTATGTTTGGGATGATCCTTACTTATGGAAACTTTGTAGTGATCAAGTCATTAGAAGGCGTGTACCTGAAAATGAATTTCATTCCATTCTTACATTTTGTCATACATATGCATGTGGTGGACATTTTGGACCTCAACGTACAGCAAGGAAAGTATTAGAATCTGGTTTGTATTGGCCAACAATTTTTCGTGACGCATATACATTTTGTAAATCTTGCAACAATGTAAAATAATGGGAAACATATCTCGTAGAAATGAGATGCCTCAACAACCCATGTTATTTTGTGAAATTTTTGATGTTTGAGGCATAGATTTCATGGGACCTTTTCCTGTATCTTTTGGTTTTGTTTATATACTACTTGCGGTCGATTATGTGTCTAAATGGGTTAAAGTTAAAGCTACTCGAACTGATGATTCTAAAGTTGTTGAAGATTTTGTTAGATCACACATATTTTGTAGGTTTGGTGTTCTTAAATCCATTATAAGTGATCAAGGATCACATTTTTGTAACTGTAAAATGGAGTCCCTTCTTAAAAAATATGGAGTTATGCATAAGGTTTCAACACCTTATCACCCCCAAACAAATGGGCAAGCTGAAGTGTACAATCGGGAATTAAAAATGATCTTTCAAAAAACAATACAACCAAATAGGAAAGAATGGAGCAAAAGGTTAGAAGATGCTCTTTGGGCTTATAGAACAGCTTTTAAAACACCTATTAGAATGTCACCCTATAGGATTGTTTTTGGAAAATCATGTCACTTACCTGTAGAAATTGAGCACAAAGCTTATTGGACAGTAAAACAATGTAACTTGGACTTAAATGAGGTCGGTAAAGAAAGGAAACTCTAACTACAGGAACTGGAAGAAATTCGTTTGGAAGTTTATGAAAGTTCTAAAACCTATAAAGAAAAAGCCAAATCCTTTCATGACAAACAGGTCTTGAGAAAAAACTTTTTCATTGGACAAAAAGTTTTATTGTATAATTCACGTCTAAAGCTCATAAGCTTCGCTTTAAATGAGCAGGCCCATTTGAAATAACTAATATCTTTCCTTATGGTGTGATTGAAATTTCAGATAAAGCGACAAACAAGGTTTTCAAGGTAAATGGGCACTGATTTAAACCTTTCTTTCAAGGGTTCCCAAGAGCACATAGATACGGAGGTGTATTTGTGTGATGCCAAATATTTTGACTAATTTTTCCTAATAACAATATTTATAAAAAAATAAAAAAATAAAAAATAAAAAATGGATATCAATTAATTACATCATCATTTTTTCAGTGCTAACACTTGTCTCAATCATTATTACTATTATTGTTTTGGCATTATTATCATTTTCTTGCAGTAGTTAAAAGGTCATCGTCAGGCTCGTGACGTTAAACAAGCGCTTGGTAGAAGGCAACCTATCACCTTTTCACCTTCTTCATCTCTACTATTCTCTATAACCTCATTTTCTATTCTCTCTTTTCTAAATAGCTACAACTTCAAAGTAATCTGACAATGGAACAAACCCTTGCAAAACTTAAGGAAAGATTCCCTACACTTCCACATGATGTGGTTATAAAAATTTACAAAGCTCGAGTTCAAAGGTTAAAACTACTCATATATTTTGGCAATCTAGAGGATATTTGTTGGCTTATTGAAGCAAAGGTACGTCTTTCTGGTGAATTACATAAATCTTATATAAAACATTTACCAGGTATGGGACGTAGTTCTTATTCTAAAAAATGAAGAGCTAAGAGGATGGGAGTTTGCCATAAGTGTGCAAGATGGAACTGTGATACACGTTGTAGAAACCTTGGAATGGTATCTACAAATCGGGAGGACAAAATTAAATTTATAAAGGATGGACTGAGTAAAGAGTGCAACTTGGATAACTTAATCCAAACTCTTGAGACGCATCCATGTGGAATTGTTCAAGGAGTCCTTCTAAAATTATATAATCTATTCATTCAATAAAAAGAAAACTATAGCCTTGGGAATCTGGCGTTAAACGACCCTATTTGCCAGTTTATAAGAAAACTGGATGGGTAGCAAAAACCTTGACTCATAAAAGGCGTTTAAGACGTTACTGGACGTAAAACCAGAGGAAGATGTGAGCCACAATCATAACTATTGTACATATCTACTGTTGTTTTCAATGTTTTACTTTTCTGAATTCACTTTGACTTTTAAAATTACCTATTTTTATTTTCTTCAATCATGTCTTTTCAAATTTCTTCAGTACCATCATTTCTTTTTATATGATAATAATTGTGTAAACTTTTTATCTTTCATCAATTATTTCATCTCAGTTTTCATCTATATAAAGGCGCATAACTCCATATAGAAAACACAAAAAAATAGATAAAAAAAATCAAATCCATTTGTGTTTGGTGGATCCAACAATGGTAATTGTAAGGAGTACCTAATAGCAGCTACTAAGTTGGGAAAACTATTGGCTGCGAAAGAAATAAAGGGCTTGTATAGAGGAGGAGTACAAGGTTTGAGAGGCTCCATGGCACTATCTGCACTAGTTGAAGGAAGCAACGTCTCTAGTATCATCCTCCAACATGTTGGTATTACACCAGCTATTGCTGTAGGAACTGAGGTAAAAGTTACAAGCATCCATCAACGAATGGCTCGTATGGTTATAGGTGCTGAAGCCTTTATTGCACTTCCTGGAGGTTTTGGTACTTTTGAGGAAATATTTTGCATTGTATCATGGTATAGCATGAACCTTCATAAAAAGCCATTAGGGTTGTTAAAATATTAATGGTTTTTATGACAGTTTGTTAATGTTTTTAGATAAAGCTGTGGAACAGGGCCTTATAACTCAAGATAATCGATCATTCATTCATGCTTCTTCAAATGCAGATGAGTTGATTGATATTTTGTAGAGCTTTTTACCCCAACCTCAACCCCTCTTAAAGCAAGATAAGGATCACACACACAAGCGCAAGAATCCAGAACCAGACACCACCCTTCGGTTATAACTTCTTTCTCACCTTTTATCTTAATTAAAAAATAAAAAAATAAAAATTAAAAAAAGAAAAAAAAGACTGTGGAAATCATATAATACACTAAGGACAATGTCTTGAATAAGTGTGGGGGGGTCTCAGTTATATATTCTATTATTTTTTTTGTGATGGATAGAGAGAGTAAAGATTAATTTGGGAAAGTTGCATCTAAAATCATAAAGATGCATCTTTGAGAACCAAAGTCTTAAGACGTATCCTTCACTATATAGTTTCAATATCACTTTTGTTTAATTTTTTTTTGTTTTAAAATAAAAAATAATTTTTTTTCATAAGTACTTTTGTTGAGATGGGCTGAGTAAAGAGTCCAAACTCTTGAGACGCATCCTCACAACAAATCTCACTCAGATAACTACCATCGTTTCACCTTCCTTATCAAAACCATTTTTCATTAAAAAAACAAAAAAAAATAAAAAACACACACACACACAACCACTATCTTTGCTTTAATGTCGGGTATCCTTTGCCTTTACCTTTACTATGATCATTTCCAACCAGCATCAACCATTCTGCAACCATAAACATTATCTTCATCATTCTCCAACCGCCACACTTTGCCTTCATCCTTTTCTTTCAGATCGGAGCCACACCTCACCACTAGTCAATCATCAGGTTCTTTATTTTCTCTTAATGGATGATATAGCAGAGTCTTTCTATAGGCATACGAATGAATTATGATGTATGTTATTGCTCTTGATGCTACTCATCGTTGTGTTGATGATGTTTTTCTTTTGGGTTCTAACACAAGTCCCATGAAACTGGATTGTATGACACAATCAAATTATTCAGTTATACTAACCATTTCACATGTAATTGAACTGATCAATTTGTTGTAGGTATCTTCGTTACTAAGCGCCCTTAAAAAAAAGTACAAAGCAAGAAGCATAAAGAACCGGATCTTGACACCAATATTTGGTTATGATTTATTTTTCCTTCTTTGTTTCTTATTCAAAAAAATTATCATTTCCAGTTTTTCATTTTAAATTCTACATACTTTTCACTGATTTTTTTTAATTTGTCTGAGTAATGAGTAATTACATCACCCTTGTCCAATATTTCATAACATGTTATGAATAATTTCCTTGCATATTAATTTAATAAGTTGTTTATGAAGATCAAATTGTATATAAATTGTGATAGATTGACCACCCTCGGTGAGATTTTGAGCTTAATTGGATGGACCAGATTATGCCATCTTTCTTTTGTTTTTGATTGACCCTTATTTATTAGTATTCTAGAACTTGACTTGTTTCTTTTTGATGTATTATGTTCCATATGCATGCTTTGATATGATTAAGGCCATTTTTGTTTTAACTAAACACTAGCCATATGTCTTACCTTACATATTTTACATTGTTACCCACGTTGAGCCTATATCCATTTCTTGATTCAGCCACATAATTAGCCAATAGCCCCAAAAAAAAATGATCACCTTTGCTTAGGAATTGATTAAGAGTTTTGGAATTACTATGAATAAAGATTCTTGATGATTGTGAAAATGTACCCAAGATATGTATGTTTTTGTTTCATTTTTCAAAAAGAAAGTAAAAAAAAAGGGAAATGTTAAAAAAGAAGAAGAAGAAGAAAAAGAAGAAGTGGTGAATATATGTATAAAATAATCAAGAGGATTTATTCTCCTGTTTTATCCTCCATCATGTTTCATTTTGCTAAGTATTGAGTTTCAAAAGGAACTTACACAATCACTAAATCACTTACTCCATTGCTCTTTTTCAACCCTAAGTTTAGCTATACTATTTCATTTTATCCACCCTGTATCACCTTGGCCCATTACAACCTTAATAAAGTCCTTTTGATCTCTACATGCATATGTGTTCAAATATGAAAATTAGAAATTTGTCAAGCCTATGGTAGTGCTAATTTATTTGGGTGATTTCTGAGAGTATACACAAACCCAAACAATTAAGATATAGAGAGCATGAAGAGAACATCTACCACATTTTCATCCACTCTTTGATTTGATCACTCAATTTGTGTAACTAGTATGTAATGCTTCTTATTCACACTTATCATGACTTCTTGATATAAGTGATGATGTGTATTACTTATTATTTTAGACTTCAAAAAAAAAGTCAAAAATTAATTAAAAAAAACCCTTTTCTGTTGTTTCTCATTTTAGTTTTTGGTTTGGTTTTGCCCTGGAGTGCAAAAGCTTAAGTGTGGGGCAATTTAATAAATCAATTTTAATACAATTCTTATAGTTTTACACTTGGGGTTTATTATATAATTGCTATGTTTAATAATAGTATTTTAATTAAGTTTTATGTTGTTTAGTTAAATTAAAGTATTATGTATACATGTTTCAATTTTCATTTTTTGTATGTATTTTGAGTATCTTGCCTTGGTTTGGCCATAACTTGGGCTTTTGTGATCCAAATGGGCTAATCTTGGAGCCCATGGAAAGCTAAGACAGAGGCCTATATCATGATAATCAAATTTGGTTATTTTTCATCTAAAAAAATGAAGAAATGGAGCTTGAATCAATCAGCCCTCATGTGTCCCACCAGCATTGACATACTTCACCAAAATACACATATTTGGAGTTGTAGATGTCCAAATGACTTCATTCTTGCTCCAAATTTTCAGTAAGATTGAAATCTACAACTTTCTTGTTGAAGATTATGCAAATTTTGGCCATCTAAATGGTCATATTTGACTCGCAAGGTGGAGAAGATAAAGAGGAGAATGAATTTCAACACCTACCATTATCTTCTTTTGAATTATTATAATTTCAAGCCCACCAATGTTGAAAAAAATACATTAATGATTAGAAAATGAATGTATAGTATCATTATATCTTGCCTATAAATAGATGGTTGAAGTTGTAAGGAAGATACACAAGAGATACATAAGAAATACATGCTTTAGTTTTCATTACATTTCTATATCTTTGCTTTAGTTTCTTAAGTTTTAGTTCTTTCTCTTGCTTTATTTCTTTATTCTATATTCCATCCCTCAAGTTATGGTTTTCATTTCTCTTCCTCAATATCAAGTAAGTTAATTTTATTATTTGTTATTTACTTTTATAATCAAAGTTATAGTTAATTTAATATTAGCTTTCATTTTTAAAAATTATCATGGAAGCTTAATCTTTTAAAATCAACTCAAGGAATTTAATTTTTCTTTATGTTAACTTTGAGTTCTTGCTCTTAATATTTTGATTGAAGATGATTACTTTTCTTTGTTTCTCAAACACTTATGATGGTAAATTATTTAAGTGTATAACCGATTGATATATAATTAAATAATCTATAATCTAAACTGATGTTGGTTGGTTAATCAATAATCAATTTGAGAACAAAGATTAAGTCATTTAATAAGAGATTTTTATTTAGTTTCTTAAATCAATCAAATTATGGTTTTAAAGTTATTTTAGTAATTAATAAGAATATATCGATTGATTATTCTTATTAGTTCATTAATTCAATTCTAGAAGATTTTCTAGAATATAATCATTTAGGGATTCCAAATGATTCAAGGTTGAGAATTAATTATATTTAATCATATTTATGATCAATGATTAGTTAACTAAAGATTTATTAATTCCTTGGGTTGGTTGTTTCTAAATTTGATTATTCTTACTCATAAATTTACTTTTTGCACTATTATATAATTACTTAATTTTCCTTTCAATCTCAACACAAACCCCCCTTTGTTATAACTAAATTGAGTGTAACTAATTGAACTAATGTCCTCGAGAGATGACTAAGGTTGTTCACCTTATACTATATTAATTTAACTTTTTCTTTGACCCGATAATGACAGCGTGTCACTCATAGCGGTCGCTACGTTTACGCGTCAATAAAAACCCTTGGAAGGAAACCAAAAAAAGAAGGGAAGTAAAAGGTAGCGACCGAACTACCGATGGCTGAGTTATAGCAACAGAGTTAGTGACAGACTTTTGTAACTTGTAGCGACGGAATTCTGTTGGTCACTAATATGGTCACTAATTTTCTTTTTGGGGTCCGTTTTCACTTGGCGGTCGCTAATACAGTCTCTAATTAGCGACGTTATCAGGCAGTCGCTAAATCTTAATAGCTGTTAGTGGTTTTTTAGTAGTGTAAGTTCATCTACTTGACAAATTTAATTCATATAAATATATATAGTTTTTTGTTTTGTCTAAAAAAAGGTTTGTGGAAACTTATGGTTGACTTATGATAGTTTTATTTTGCTTGAGGAAAAGTAAAAGGATATGTTTAGGGTGTTATTAGTTTCCAAGTTTACTATGTTTTTAATGGAGAAAACCTCCCTAATTACACTACATACCCTTGTAAATTCTAAGTAAAAAGATGTCAAAATCATAAATATTGAGTATGAGATAAACTTTCTAATTAACTTTTAATTTTCTTAATTTTTGCAATCAAAAAGAACCCAAGCAAGTTGGTAAGTGCAAAGTTTCAATGTTCAAGTCTTGACTTCCTCACTTAAGCAAGGAAGCTATGCTTCAATTGTTGGTGTATTACTATGAGTTATTAATGTATCAATTTTAACTTATCAATAAAATAACTTTTTTTAGTTTTAAAATTGTTTTAAAATTGTTTATCCTTGGAATAATAAGAATTATTCCTAGTCAAGTATTTACATAGGGACATGTAAATATATTAAGACTAATGTATGAATATACTGATGATCTGATCTCACAGATCATGGATATATATGATATCAAGTCCTCACACGGGTGTACATTAAGAGTAATGTTGTGCTGGATAGACCCACCATGACACTACTAAATCAAGAGTCAACACTTTATTTTGGAAAGCCGGATAACGCCCCAAGGTATGCATTAACATACGAAGGGGTTTATCACTTGAGTAGCGAGTAGTGATTTTAATGTCGGAATGGGTTTTATAATTAAAAAGTTATATTAAATATCAACGTTTGAAAAATATTATTTTTATGAAATAAAAATAAAATTATTATTTTGTTAAAAAGTGTTATTTATAAATAAGAGTTTAACTTTTGATATTATAAGAATTTAATTCATGAAATATTATTGAATGACCTATATTGATATGGATAGTATTATGAAAGTTAAATTTATACTATAAAATGATATTCATGAAGTAATGATTAATACTTGATGTTGTTGATTATTATTTGATATGGTTCTTAGTGGGAAATTATTGGTTATGTTTCGTTGCAACATTATATGATTAAAGCCTGACATGCTGATGTTATGTTGTTGATGGTTTATTATTGATAACATAAATGATGATTACATTATTTCGTGTAATGATGTGTTGGTATGTGTTGTTGGCAAAAAATTATGTTTATGTTGATGATACTGTAAAATGGGATTTTTGTGCCATAAAATAATTTTTGTAAAGAAAAGCCTAGTGCTTAATATTGTTGATGATTATTTGATATTAAATCTATTGTCGTGTTATTGGTCACGCCCTGTTGTGGCGCCTTATGTTGTGGAAAGCTTGTTATGTTGATTATATAATAATGATTTTTATGAATAATATATATATATATTTGATGGTTGTTGAATAGATTAGTAAAGAGACTATCGTGCTTATTTGTTATATGACATTTTGATTTGCCGAGTGCTTCAGTTTGTTCATGGTTATTTGTTATATGGGACTTTGGTTTGTTGAGCGCTTTAGTTTGCTCATGGTTATTTGTTATATGACATTTCGGTTTGTCGAACGCTTTGGTTCGCTCATGGTTATTTGTTATATGGCACTTTGGTTTGTTGGGCGCTTTGGTTCGCTCATCAATATTTGTTCTATGGCACTTTGTTTTGTCTAGCACTTCGGTTTTCTTTGAGATATTTGTAAGTATGACACTTCAATTCGTTGTAGATCTCAGGGATATCCACTTTATGGCACTTCAGTTTGTCGTGGATATCAAGGTTATCCATGTTATGACACTTCGGTTTGTCTAGCGCCTCAGTTTGCTAACGGCTTCCCTTTTTGATATATCATGGTCATTATCCTCAAATAGCACTTTGATTTGCTTGGCACTTTGATTTTCCTTTGATACTGTATTTTATGATGTTAATGTCGAGTTGATGTTTGATATATATATATATATATATATATATATATAATGTCTGATATTGAACTAATGATCGATGATAGAGTTGAGTTGATGATTAATCTGTATTTGATGATGTTTTGAATTTAATCGACATGTATACATATGTTCCCAGTAAGGTTTGAGGTTGAAATGATGATTTATAGGTATCGAATAATAATTGGAAGTTGAATTAATAACTGATATGTGTAACATCCCGAATTTTAAAATAGAGGATTAATTAAGGAAAATAAATATTGACAAGTTGAATATGAATTGTTTAATGTCCCAATAAATTGAAATTAATAAACTTAAGATTTTTGAGGGCTGTTGGTAATTTATGGAGACCGGTTAAGCTGAAAATAAGCCCGGTTGAAATATGGGTGTCGGGCCAAGTATCTCGGAATGAGATGATATTGGTCAGGGCTGTAGAGAATAATATTAGGAATCTGAATATACATTTGGAATAATTTTCGGATGAAGTATTGAGTCCAAACGAAGAGCCTGTTAGTAACAAAAACGATGAATTTTAATGAATAAAACTAAAAATAAACCCAAAAGCCCAAATTTCTTTCTCCTATACACGTGAACCCGCTGAAGCTTTGGCAAACATACTCTACTTCTTCTTCCCTTCATCTTTCTCCATTCTCTCTTCTCTTCCTCTTCCAACCCTAAGCATAACTTGTGTTATCTTCATCTCCTCCATTTTCGTATGAAGCTTGGAAGCTTGGAGTTCTTCCCTCCTCTTCCTCTCATTTTCGTGTGGCTTTCCTCTTCTTGGAGAACCCATTTCGTTTTGGGTGTGAGGTAAGCCCTTTCACCATTTTTAGAATGGATTGATGATGATAATATGGGGTATTATGATTTGGATAGGAGATGCATGTGCATGGGTGTTTATTAGAGCATTTAATGCTTATACCTAGAATGGGTCATCATAAATGTGAGTATTTATGAAGAGAAAATGGTAGTTGGTGCATTAATGAGGGTAGAGAATGAAGGTTTATGATGTATTAATGAAGGTGGATGGGTTTTGGAGGAAACCCTAACCTTGAAGTTAGGGGAAAATAGTTAATGTTAGTTTAAGAACGTGTTTTATGGAGAAATATATGATATTGAAAGATATGAATGTTAGTGGAAAGAGTTTTGTGAAGCTTGGGGATAGGGTTGTCTTGTAACCCTTGAATTTAATGATGGTGGCTTAATAGGAAGGAATTCCCGAAGCCTAATAATGAACAAAATGATATCCACAACATGTCTAACATATGTTGTGACATTATAAATATGAATATGACTAAATAGAATTGAATTGATGACTTGAGTAGTTGATTGATTAAGGTTTTACATGAATGTGAATGTAGGACCTATTCCGAACGACGAGACGGGAGCGTCTTATCACTCGGAATTCTTCTCTTGAGGTAGGAGAGGAGTCTAAGTTCTAAATGCATGAATTTGAATGTTATTTGATTGTGGTATGTAGTGTTATGCATGTTAGCCTTGCTTGAATGTTGTAAGAAATGATGATATGTGGTGTGATGTAGATAATATGTTTGGCAACATGCTTTTATGCATTTAGAATATTCAAGGTATGTTATGTGAAGATGTGTAGTGAGCAGTGATATGATGATAAGTTATATTTACCATGAATATGATATGAATATTGATGTTGATTGTTGAGATTGAGAATAAGGAGAATGCCACCCAAAGATTTAAACTATTATGAACAATTAATGTTAATAAAAGACTTGTGGTGATGTGGATAATGGTGTTGATGATGTTTGATGATGAGTGGCATGTATAGGATGTATAGAGTAAGGAATGCATATGATCTGCATTTGCATCCATGGCATACTGCATAGCCGCCGTTGTGGAACATTAGGGGAGTTCCCTCGGCCGACCCAGTGAGAGGGTGGCTCGGTGCATGAGCAAGTTGTATTTTCCCCTATGACTCGGTGTAAAGTCACAAAGCCGCCCATGTATTGCTTCGGGAAGCTGCATGTGGCCGACCCTTGTGGGGGGTGGCTCTTGATGAACAGGTGATCCCCGGTGGTCTTTAAGATCACAGCCGCCATGATTCAATATCTGGCCGGCCCGCAACACCATATGTTGATATGTTGTGTACCGCGGTCATGGTGAAAATGGCCAGGTGTTGCAAGATGGGCGATGCAGTTTGGTACCAGTAAAACTATTGGTGAATGCATGCAATTTAAAGAATAAGTGTATAGATTTTACTACTGCAGTAGGGGTGTGGTTAAAGGACCATACTTGAATCCCACAGTTGGTGTTGAGTTTCCCACAGTCAGATCTGCAATTGTTGAAATATTCCTTGTGCATATGCATTAGTTAAGAGCATTTGCATATAGAAGGAAGTATGCCAAGGGGGTGAGATGTGATGATGATTGTGTGAGTTGGGAAAAATATATTTGAGACAACATAAAAGATATGAATACTAGTTAAAGGTTGTGTGACAATTCAATGGGTGAATAATGTGATTATGTATATGCGTGTGTGCTTTGTATGAAATTGTGTTGGTATATGGTATGGTGATTATTTTCGATGTGCAAAGTGTACATGTGTGGATGCCTATATGCATAATCACTTGGTATTCATATTCATACCTTTGGAATGTGGACTCACTCTCCCATGTTGTCAATTTTAGACTTGTGATGCAGGGCATTCATGGGAAGAGTAAGCATTTTGAAGTATACTTATGGATGTGGAGGTAATTAGTGTATAGGGAGCGCCTTGGCCGGCGATATACGTAAAAATATCTATTTTGTGTAACAGGAGATGTAACGAATGTTTGTTTTGGAAGTTTTCATGATAGATGATTTTGGAGGGTCATGGAGGAAAATGAGAAATTGTATGTGTATCTCATTTTCATTTGTGACCCTAAGTATGTATGAAGGATTCATTTATATTGGAATGTTCCTATATGCTGATGAATGAATGAAGAATTATATTTGAATGTCGATTTTATTAAGTTGAAGAGGCGAAGAATTGATTTTCATATGTTTGATGAGTTGAATGGAAAATTTATGAGTAAGATGATGTAGAACAAGTTTTAAATGACTCATAGGATGTTTGAGATGTAGTGAATCCTGGTAAAATAGATGGAATTCAAATTTAGTAGGTTGTGTTGTGCAAGTTTTGAGTTCTGCAGGTTATCTGATGAACTCGCTCAAGCGAGATGGGTTCTCGCCCGAGCGAGAGTCCCACCTATTTGGAAATTGGCTTCTGGGTAATTCTCGCTTAGACGAGAGTGAATCTCACCCAAGCGAGATTGCCCCAGTATCAGTGTTTAGATACTAGAGGAAATTCGCCCAGGCGAATGGGGCCTCGCCCGAGCGAGGGCGAAGGGAATTAGCTACTGGACGAAGTCCGCTTGAGCGAAGGATCTTGGGGGATGGTATTTGCTCAGGCAAGACGATTGAATGGTGTATGGGTGAGTTCCTGATCAAATTCTGTCTGAATGGGAGTTTTTGAAAACAATTTAAGTTGTGGGGAATTTCCGAGCGAAATTCCGATTGACCTATGTTCGAGTCATGACCTTCTGAGTGAGGAAGTGGGCATAATTCGAGTGAGAAGGCTCTTGAGTGTGATATTCTGGCAGTGGAGTCCTGAGTGGGGAATTTCCGAGTCCAGTGTAGCTTGTTCCGAGTGGAGTACCCTGAATGTGCAATTCCGAGTAGAGAGGTACCGAATAGGGATACTCGGTGTGAGTTTGTCCAGAAGTGCACTGGAATAACTCTGTGTGAGTGACAAAGAAAGGAGGTCAGTGTTGGGAATGAGATGCCGAGTGAGTGATCAATCTGATGATGAGTCAGTCTTTGGATGAGATTCCGAGTGATTGACCAATTAGGTGGAAAGTCGGTTTCTGGGAAGTTTTACCGAGTGGAACCCCGAGTGAGTGAAGACTCGGATTCAGAACGAATTTACCGAGTGGAAGACTGTATGAGAAAGGACTCAGTCTGGACTGATTTTGCCGAGTGGAGGACTGAGTGAATGATGGGTCAGTCAGGATTATCTTGCTGAGTGGTGAACCTGTGTGCTTTGAGTCGGTTTTAGGGAGATTCTACCGAGTATGAACCTGAGTTCTTTGAGTCGGTTCGGAGGAATCCTGCCTAATGAAAACCCGAGTGATGGGAGTCAGTTTTGGAGGGACTTTGCTGATTGAAAACCCAAGTGTTGGGGAGCCTAGTTGAACGAGTAGGTATATGCTTGGCACTGGAAGTCTTTTGCCTAGGCGAGAAGGTCTCTCCCAAGCGAGTCTGTGCTGAATTCGATTCTGGATGAATTTTACCCATGCTCGCTGGCTCTGCCCAAACGAGGCTTGTGTGTCTCGCTCAAGCGAGTCGGGATCCGCTTGAGCGAAGGGTACTCTGATGGTCCTGAATGCGTTATTCATTAGTTTCTTCTTCTCTTTCACACTGAGACTTTATTCTATAATAATTGTGAGTTTGTTGGAGTATAAAATTGGGTTTCTTAAATCTTGGTGGTCGGTTTCTTAAAACCTATTCATATTATATTAATGTACGCTATCTTTTTCCGCTGTTTTAATTAAGGAATGCCTTTAAGATTAATCCTCTCAGTCTACCTTCTCATATCTTTACATATGAGACAGGTTTCTGATAGGTCCAGGGAATTAAACGTACAGCTGTACCACTTGTAATTGTCATGAATTAATTACACTAAAATCATGAAAAATTTACCTCTATTTTTGGGGTGTCCCAACCTGGTATCAGAGCAGTGGCTACTCTTGATACGATTGTGATTTATGTTGTACATGTGATTATTGATTGTGCATGACTGATTTATGAACTACTTGATTGAATTATGATGGTTGTCATTGAATTGAGATTGTTGTATGGAGTTGTTAAGTCCGGCCAAGAGTCCTTACACTATTTACCTCTACTTATGAATATGCTGTGATCATGTATTGAAAATGATGTGATTATGTGATATGATAATTGATAGACTTATGATTGTTGAAATTCTTGAATTCATAAGTCAAAAAACTATTGTTTGGCCTAGTGTACTTATGTGTGAGCCATGTTTTGATGTATAGGCATAAGATATGGCTGGTAGACCAAATCGTGAGTCTGCTGCAAGGGCAAACGCCTTGAATCGATTCGCTGATCTCTTGGAAAGGCAAGGCCAGCTGAATGTGGGACAAGGTTCCCACGGTCTTGACTTATTTCTCAAGAGGAACCCTTCGGAGTTTCATGGAGGTTATAAGCCTGAAGATGCGTATGCGTGGATAAATGACTTGGAAAGAATATATGCAAGCTTCGAATGTTCTGAAGCGCAAAAGGTGGAGTATGCGGTCTTTAGTATCCACGATGAGGCTGAAGCATGGTGGCGTCTTACTAGAGGACGCATGATAGCTGCTGATGTTCCCTTGATTTGGGAAAATTTCAGGTTGGAATTTTTGAAGAAGTATTTTTCGGACAGCTATAGGAGCAAGAAAGAGCTTGAGTTCATGGAGCTTAAGCAAGGTAGTATGACGGTGGAGGAGTATGCCTCCAAATTTGAAGCATTATGTGCATTTTATCCACCCTATCAACAAGAGGGCACTGAAGTTTCAAAGTGTGTTAAATTTGAAAATGGACTGCGCCAAGAAATCAAGAAGGCGATTTGTCACCAAGAGATTAGGAGTTTTCCTACTCTTGTGAATAAGTGTAGGATTTTTGAAGAAAATGATGTTGCTCCAAAGAGTTACTCAGGGCATGATTACAAGCTGAAGGGCCAATCTTCTAGCTTCAAAAAGAAAGGTAACTTTAAGAATAATAGACAATTTGTGCGTGGTTCCTCTTCTTTCAGAAGGGGACGAGGTGCTCCTAGAGGCGGTTATAGTGGCGGTAACCAAGACCGTGGAAATGTCCAAGGCATAACTTGCTTCAAATGTGGTGCTAACCATTTGGCATGTGATTGCCCTCGTGATGACGTTGTGTGCTTCCAATGCAACTAACCCGGGCATATTCGCCCTAATTGTCCAATGAATGCAAGAGGTGCTAATGTTGACATTCCTAACCGCATGAACTATGGTGCTAACCGTGGAGGTTTTGGTGGCCGTGGACGTGGAAATGGTGGTGGCCAAAATGATGGCCATAATGGTGGCCGTGGTGGCAATCACAATGGTGGAAGAAATGGTCGAGGTATCGGCCGTGGTGGAAGAAATGGAAACCGAAATGGTGATGAACAAGTACAAGCTGCGGGAAGAGTATTTGCAGTTACTGGTGAAGAAGCAGCTCAGGCTGAAGATCTTATCCATGGTGAGTGTGAAATCCTTGGCACTCCGGTGCATATTATTTATGATTCTGGTGCTACGCACTCGTTTATTTCCGAAGATTGTGTGAGGCGCTTGCGGGTGCCTGTGTGCATGATGAAAGGTTCTATACTAGTGACTACACCGACCGGTACTTGTTTAAGATCGGTAACTCGATGTGAGGACGTCGAGATGAACCTTGAGGGTAGGAAATTTGTTGTATCCCTCGTATGCTTGCCTATGAAGGATTTGGATATTATTCTAGGCATGGATTGGTTATCTACTAACAAGGTCTTAGTGGATTATCATAGCAGGACGATGATCTTCCCGACTTCGAATACGGAAGGCTTTGATGTACAAGGTATTTCCCAGCTTCTTATGATGTTCTGCTTGGTTGATGGGAATGGTGTTTCCCAATCTGGTGGAATTCCTATTGTTTCGGAGTTTCCCGATGTGTTTCCAGAAGAGATTCCCAGATTACCTCCTCCACAAGAAGTGGAATTTGCTATTGATCTTATTCCGGGTACGGAACCTGTTTCCCGAGCTCCTTATAGGATGTCTCCTATGGAGTTAGCTGAGTTGAAAAAGCAGGTGGAAGAATTACTTGAACGGGAGTTTATTCGCCCATGTGTGTCTCCTTGGGGTGCTTCTGTGTTGTTAGTGAAGAAGAAAGATGGGAGCATGAGATTGTGCATTGATTATCGCCAACTCAACAAACTAACCATTAAGAATAAATACCCTCTCCCACGTATCGACGATCTTTTGGATCAATTGAAGGGTGCTGTTGTGTTTTCGAAGATTGATTTACGTTCCGGATATCACCAAATTCGGGTGAAGACCGAAGATATTCCAAAAACTGCTTTCCAAACGCGATATGGACATTATGAGTACGTGGTGATGCCATTTGGGGTGACGAATGCCCCTGCAATTTTCATGAGCTACATGAATCGCATCTTCCATGAATATCTTGATCAATTCGTGGTGGTGTTTATTGATGATATTCTACTATACTCCAAGAGTTATGAAGAGCATGAAAGACATCTTCGTCTTATGTTGACCATTCTTCGAGAGAAGGAGTTGTATGCAAAGTTCTCTAAGTGTGAATTTTGGCTGTCTGAGGTCCAATTTCTTGGACATGTTATTTCAAATGATGGAGTTACTGTGGATAGATCCAAAGTTGAAGTCGTGATGGCTTGGGAAAGACCAACGTCGGTGACGGAGATAAGGAGTTTTCTTGGTCTTGCCGGTTACTACCGGAGGTTCATTGAAGGGTTTTCCCATTTGGCTTTACCACTAACGAAGTTGACTCGGAAGAATCACTCTTTTGTGTGGACCCGTGAATGTGAAGAAAGTTTCCAAGAGTTAAAGTTAAGACTTACTACCGCACCGGTGTTAGCATTGCCCGATTTGACGGATGACTTTGTGGTATATTGCGATGCATCTAAGCTTGGTCTTGGATGCGTGTTGATGCAAAAGGAGCGTGTGATAGCCTATGCGTCGAGGCAATTGCGACCGCATGAGGTTAATTATCCCACACATGATCTTGAATTGGCAGCGGTGGTATTTGCATTAAAGTTGTGGCGACACTACTTGTATGGCTCCAAGTTTATGGTCTTTAGTGATCATAAGAGCCTTAAGTACTTGTTTGACCAGAAGGAATTAAATATGCGCCAAAGACGGTGGATGGAGTTCCTAAAAGACTATGAGTTTGAATTGAAGTATCACCCCGGCAAGGCGAATGTAGTTGCCGATGCTTTAAGCCGGAAGTCATTGCATGTCTCTATGATGATGGCAAAGGAAATGGAGTTGATAGAACAATTTAGAGATTTAAATATGGGTGTGGAGACTTACACTTCCAAGAAAATGGTGTTGGAAATGTTGAAAGTTGCAAATGAATTTCTTGAATATGTGAAGACGCAACAACCCAATGATGAGTATTTGATTGGGATGAAAAAGACCCAAGAGAATGGGAAGAATTTGTTCATAGGAGAAGGTCAAGATGGCATTTGGCGTGTGAAGGGCCGAATTTATGTTCCCTTAAGTGATGATGTGAGGAAACGTGTACTTGAGGAAGCTCATAAAAGCATATTGAGTATTCATCCTGGTTCCACCAAGATGTATCAAGATTTGAAGAAGAATTTTTGGTGGCCCGGTATGAAGTGTGATGTGGCGAATTTTATAGCATCTTGCCTTGTTTGTCAGAAGGCTAAGGTTGAGCATCAAAGACCATCTGGTTATTTGAGACCATTGGAGATCCCTGTTTGGAAATGGGACAGCATAGCTATGGATTTTGTTTCTGGAATACCCAGAACTCGCGCTGGAAACGATGCTATATGGGTAATTGTAGACCGGTTGACAAAATGTGCTCACTTTTTTTCCCATTAATATGAAGAGTTCCTTGGAGAGATTGGCACAAATATATATCAAGGAGATTGTTAGGTTGCATGGTGTGCCGTCTAGCATTATATCCGACCGTGATCCTCGGTTTACTTCTCGGTTTTGGGGACGTTTGCATGATGAGTTGGGTTCTAAGTTGAAGCTTAGTTCCGCTTATCACCCTCAAACTGATGGATAATCAGAGAGAACTATACAAAGCCTAGAAGATTTGTTGAGAGCTTGTGTCCTTGAGCACGGTCGATGGTGGGAGAGATTTCTGCCGTTGATCGAATTCACATAAAATAATAGCTTCCATTCCAGTATTGGCATGGCACCGTATGAGGCGTTGTATGGGAGGAAGTGTAGAACTCCCTTGTGTTAGCTTGAAGTTGGTGAAAACTTGGCCTTAGGGCTGGAGATTATCCAAGAGACTACCGAGCAAATTAAGAAGATACAAAAGAATATGAAGATTGCTCAAGATAGGCAGAAGAGTTATTATGACAAGAGACATAAACCCCTTGAGCGAAGGATCTTGGGGGATGGTATTTGCTCAGGCGAGACGATTGAATGGTGTATGGGTGAGTTCCTGATCAAATTTTGTCTGAATGGGAGTTTTTGAAAACAATTTAAGTTGTGGGGAATTTCCGAGCGAAATTCCGAGTGACCTATGTCCGAGTCATGACCTTCCGAGTGAGGAAGTGGGTATAATCCGAGTGAGAAGGCTCTTGAGTGTGATATTCTAGCAGTGGAGTCCCGAGTGGGGAATTTCCGAGTCCAGTGTAGCCTGTTCCGAGTGGAGTACCCCGAATGTGCAATTCCGAGTGGAGAGGTACCGAATGGGGATACTCGGTGTGAGTTTGTCCAGAAGTGCACTAGAATAACTCCGTGTGAGTGACAAAGAAAGGAGGTCAGTGTTGGGAATGAGATGCCGAGTGAGTGATCAATCTGGTGATGAGTCAGTCTTTGGATGAGATTCCGAGTGAGTGACCAATTAGGTGGAAAGTCGGTTTCTGGGAAGTTTTACCGAGTGGAACCCCGAGTGAGTGAAGACTCAGATTTGGAATGAATTTAACGAGTGGAAGACTGAATGAGAGAGGACTCGGTCTAGACTGATTTTGCCGAGTGGAGGACTGAGTGAATGATGGGTCGGTCAGGATTATCTTGCTGAGTGGTGAACCTGTGTGCTTTGAGTCAGTTTCAGGGAGATTCTGCCGAGTGTGAACCTGAGTGCTTTGAGTCGGTTCAGAGGAATCCTGCCTAATGAAAACCCGAGTGATGGGAGTCAGTTTTGGAGGGACTTTGTTGATTGAAAACCCAAGTGTTGGGGAGCCTAGTTGAACGAGTGGGTATATGCTTGGCACTAGAAGTCTTTTGCCTAGGCGAGAAGGTCTCGCCCAAGCGAGTCAGTGCTGAATTCGATTCTGGATGAATTTCGCCCATGCTCGCTGGCTCCGCCTAAGCGAGGCTTGTGTGTCTCGCTCAAGCGAGTCGGGATCCGCTTGAGCGAAGGGTACTCTGATGGTCCTGAATGCGTTATTCATTAGTTTCTTCTTCTCTTTCACACTGAGACTTTATTCCATAATAATTGTGAGTACGTTGGAGTATAAAATTGGGTTTCTTAAATCTTGGTGGTCAGTTTCTTAAAACCTATTCATATTATATTAATGTACGCTATCTTCTTCCGCTGTTTAAATTAAGGAATGCCTTTAAGATTAATCCTCTCAGTCTACCTTCTCATATCTTCACATATGAGACAGGTTTCTGATAGGTCCAGGGAATTAAACGTACAACTTTACCACTTGTAATTGTCATGAATTAATTACACTAAAATTGCGAAAAATTTACCTCTATTTTTGGGGTGTCCCAATATGGAATTGATAATATTGGGAAGTAAATTGATGATTAAGATATGGTTTTGTTAGTTTGTATACCAATGTGTTGTGACTGTAACGTTTTAAATTACATGACCTAATGGGTGAATGTTCTTTATACGTCAGATTACTATTTACTACTTGGAGTGGTACTTGCCATTCAATTTTCATTTTAGTGAATTTTTCAGGGTGATGATATCGTAAGGTGAGCTCGGAGGCAGATGCAATGCAATGCTAAAGACAAATTTGGTATTTAACCATTTCATTGTGGTGTGTGTCTGATTGATATATGAAATGATGATATGGCCCCTTGATTGGTCTAAAATTATTTCTTATATGAAGTCTCATGTATCCCTTTAGTTGGCTCATACTGGCGTACACATGTATGTGCTGCCCAATATGTATGTTGATATATCAATTCTGTGGTATAACCCTTCGGATGGCCTAAGCTGTTAAGTATTTAGGCATGTGAGGTTTGATGTCATCACTTAGTATGCATGACGATATATAAGTTATAGTTGTTTGATTGTTAGAAGATAGGTAACTGATACCTCACTGGAGGTTTAGATTGTCATGGTTTTTATGTTAAAGACTTAGTCCTCCATATGTTCATGAATTTTGGACTAATATAATGGTGAATTGTTATGTGCTTAAGTTATTTAAGTAATGCTCTAAGGTCAGTATTCTGTGGTTCCTGACTCATATCTCCATATATGGAAAGGGAATGATACCTTGTCCATTGTGAGGGGCCTATAGGTCCATTCTTAAGCCTGTTAGGGCTTGTTCTCTTTCATTATGTGTGTTGTTAAGCTGTGTTGCTTATGTTCTTAAGGGTTAGTCGTCGGGGTGTTGTATCAATCATGAAATTATTTTCTCCAACTTTAATAAGTCCTAGGAATTAATTCTGAGAATTTAAGTAGGACATCGTAAATTATCTAAAAAATTTAAATTATAAACTATTTAAAAATCATAAACAATAAACCATAATTTATATGTCATTGTTTTGACAAGCAAAGCATAAATCTATTCCGTACAAAGACACCATAAAGTAGTCATTTCACTATGTTCTAGCTAGCTATTGATCTTTGTAACGCAAAACAAGTAAGCAAGAATGTCCTTAATCTGTGTGACAAAATTGGACATATTTAGAAAATTGTAGATTTCAATAATTTGAGCCAATTGCACGAGCTTCGTCCAAAAAGAAAAACGGATTTGTATTCTCCCCTAATATACACACCCAACTAGAGGGAGCTAGTCCACATAAGCCCGTCTCACAATAAGTCAACCCGTATGAATGCGCATTTTAAATGAGTTAGTTTTTCAGATTGCGTAAGGATTGTAAGCTCATGGGTTGGCCAACGGACTAGCCCATATATATTTTTATTTTTTATTTTTTAAAATTATTAAAATTTAGTCTAAAACATATATTTTTTTATGAAACTTAAGCCACATATAATTTAAAACATTTAATCATCTAAAATTGGAAACCTTCACAACTAATTTTCAATAAAATAACAACCAATGAAATATAAATATCAACTTAAAGTTCTTCCTTTTTTAAAAAAATGTAAAATTTATTTAAAATAAAATAACAAATTTAAATATATACTAATTCACGAGTTGATCATAAACCCACATTTTAAATGGTCTTTTTTTAACCCAACATCTATACAAAAGTAGATTAAACGGCGGTCCATAGATCCGGACCCGGACCCAGCTCTACACCCAACGACTTCCCCCTCATCCAAACATGGCCGCGCCGCCGCCCCTGTTTGGTCCACCGATATTTAATAACTTCGGCCTACTCCAACTAGAATCCTATTCACACAGAAAATCATAACTTCAGCCAAACCTTCAAATATAATATTATATTTAAGGCAAATACGTTTTCATTTACTTTTAATCCTTATGATACCTCCATAGTTTCTATTTAATTATGTAGAGGGAAAAAAGTCTCACAAACCAACTATAATACAATTATATTATCTAAGTCACAAACAAAATTCTTCATTTAGCTTTCATTTACTAACGTGAATTATCTCTTATTAATTATAATATTTTCTCTCTCTCATGTAGTTCATTAATCATTTTTTATTTTTATTTAAATAAAAATAAAAACTGAGGAGCCAATTTCAATCTAGATAACTTTTTCATCTTCATTTGAGTAGTTGGAAGAGTCTTCAACCCATTCATTTTCTTTGAGGAAGCTTCAACTTCTTTATAGGGTTTTCCGACAGTTATTATTATTTTTTTCAATGGTATAGTTTTGTGAAATTCGATCACTCTTATATATTATATTTGTAAAATGTATATTTATTAATAAAATTTATTTATAAAATAAACATTTTTATTTATTAAGTTTAATTTTTATACTAAATAAAAAAAATATATTTATTTTATAAATGAATTTCACTAACAAATAAATACTCTACTGATATAATATAATAATATATGATTACATTATATTTTTTAAATGTGTTAATTATATTTTTTAAATGTGGTAAATAATTTAAAATTGAGACGTATTTATTTATAAGTGATGGACAGTGACGTTACACTTGGGAAAAAATTAATACATGTAGAGAGTAACGCTGCGTACCCTCATGCAACTCCTATGGTGTACAACTTGCACAGTGCACTAAACATGGCTTTATATATAGATCATATTTGCACCCCAGATAATCACAAATATGTATATATATATATATCCTTCTCTCCCATGGATCCTGTGTTCTTTTGCCTCCTTCCCTTCTTATTATACTCTTTCTTCACCCTTTCCAAGCTGGTTCTCCAACGTAGAGCCCAAACATGTTACATGTTAGCATATGAGTGCTTCAAACCCCCACAAGACACCATACTCAACACCACTTCCTGCGCTAAAATCGCCCTTCGAAACACAAACCTTAGACTCGAGGAGCTTCAGTTTCTCCTCAAAACCATTGTTAGCTCCGGCATTGGAGAGAACACTTACTGCCCAAGAAGCGTTCTTGAAGGCTAAAGGTATCTCAGATCTGCTAAGGCAAGAAAAGCTATAGGTTGAAGGAGAGTAACAGCATTAGAAGAAAGGAATTTCTATATGTTGTTTAGAGGACAGCATATACATGATTATATAGCCAAGTGGTCAGGAGAGATTGGGCAAATGTCTAACCATACTTAGTTACAACAAATTCTAACTGCTAACTAACTCTTAACAACCTCTCTACTCTCTTCATTCCCCCTCAAACTCAGGGGTATGTAAGGCATAACTCTGAGTTTGAATTTACAGGTCTGAAACATGTGTTGAGGGATTGGTTTAGTAAGAACATCTGCTGTTTGATTTGAGGCAGGAATGTGTTGAACAACTAGTTGCTTGGCAGTGACCTTGTCTCTGACAAAGTATAAATCAAGTTCAACATGCTTTGTTCTAGAGTGCAACACTGGATTGGAGGACAAGTGAACTGTACTCAGGTTATCACAATAAACAGTTGGAGTTGAAGGAATTGTGATATGGAGTTCTTTAAGTAAGGACTGGATCCAAGTGATTTCCATGGTTACAGCTGCCAAACTCCTATATTCTGCTTCTGTGGTTGACCTGGACACTACAGCTTGCTTCTTGGAGGACCACGCTACTAGATTAGAGCCTAGATAAACACAAAACCCTGTAGTGGATTTTCTATCATCAATATCTGAACCCCAGTCTGCATCACAGAAAGCTGTGAGAGAGAGATCAGGGGACTTGGCCAACAGCAATCCATCATTAATGGATCCCTTTAAATATCGCAGAATTCTCTTGGCAGCTTTCCAATGAGAGACTTTTGGAGTATGCATGAATTGGCAAACTTTGTTAACAGCATAAGCAATTTCTGGCCTGGTGATGGTGACATATTGAAGTGCTCCAACCACTGACCGGTACAGCTGAGGATTATCAAAAAGGTCAGGATCTTGGTTGGACAGTTTCTGTCCTGCAGTCACAGGTGTAGTCATGGGTTTTGCTGTAGCCATATTGGCTCTATGTAGCAGGTCTGAGACATACTTGGTTTGGGAAAGATGCAAGTTACCTGAGACAGAAGCCTTGACTTGAATTCCAAGGAAGTAGTTAAGAGTTCCCAGATCTTTGAGAGGAAATGCATGATTGAGATTAGAGATAAACTGATTTAGAGTGGTTTGACAGTTGCTTGTAAGAATAATATCATCTACATATACAAGCACTAGAAGAGTTACATTTGAGGAGATTTTGATAAACAAAGAAGTATCACTTTTTGCATAGGTGAACCCATGTGTAGTAAGGTAGCCATGGAGCTTTTGAAACCATGCTCTCGGAGCTTGCTTAAGGCCATACAGAGCCTTATTGAGTTTGCAGACTTTTTGACTATCACCTCTTTCATATCCTGGAGGCTGCATCATGAACACAGTTTCTTCTAAGTCACCATTCAGAAAAGCATTATTTATATCAACCTGTTTAATATGCCAATTATGATGAAGGGCTAAGGTGAGAACAGTTCTTATAGTAGTGGGTTTAACAACCGGGCTAAAGGTTTCAGAGTAATCAAACCCCTCCTTTTGATTAAAGCCTTTTGCCACCAGCCTCGCCTTGTATTTGTTTATGCTACCGTCAGGATTTCTCTTTAACTTGAACACCCACTTACAGCCAACAATATTGGTATCTTGAGGCTTAGGAACCAGGGACCAAGTATTAGTCTGAAGTAAAGCTTGATACTCTTGATCCATGGCCTTTTTCCAATTTGAAGAGAGAAGAGCTGCTTCAACTGAGGTTGGTTCACTTTCCTCAGACTCTGTGTGTTTAACAGTTTCAATCATCAAAACCTTTGGCTTATAAATGCCATTCTTGCTTCTAGTCTGCATAGAATGCATATTTCTTGTATTTGTAGGACTAATACCACCAGATCTTGGCTCTTGAGTAGGGACAGACTTGACTGGAGATGCTCTAGAGTTATCATCTGTAGGAACAGTGGTGTTAGGCATAAATGTGTGAGCAGGAGTTGAAATCTGGTCAGGGGCTTCAGCCTGTTCAATTTGTTCTGTAAGAACTTCAAATCTGTTTGAAGTGGTCACAACAGGAATTACAGGCACAACTTGGGTATTATCTCTAACCAGTTTAGGACTATTGCATAAGAAGGGCCCTGACTGAAATGGATATACAGTTTCATCAAACTTGACATGCCTTGAGATGTAAGACTTACCATTTGGTGCCAAGCATATGTAGCCTTTGTGATTTGAACTATAACCAATGAATATGCATTGTTCAGACCTGAAGTCCAATTTGTGTTTATTGTATGCCCTCAGACAAGGGTAACAGGCCGATCCAAAGACTCTGAGATCAGAATATGTGGGAACTTTCCCTGTGAGAATTTCAAAAGGACTTTTGTTATCCAAATTTGGGCTCGGCAGTCTGTTGATTATATATGCAGCAGTGGTGAACGCTTCTCCCCAAAATTTTAAAGGCATATGAGCATTGGCCAGCAGTGATAGACCCATCTCAGTAATGTGTCTGTGTCTCCTTTCTGCAAGGCCATTCTGCTGATGTGTATAGGGACAACTCATTCTATGGTGAATGCCATTATCTGCTAGAAACTTAGACAGGACTGTGAATTCTTTTCCATTATCAGTTTGTAACACTTTAATTTTCTGATTTAATTGATTTTCAACTAGTGACTTAAAGTGTATAAAACAGTTGGCAGTTTGTGATTTAGTTTCTATGAGGTAAAACCATGAGTATTTAGAATAGGCATCAGTAAAGTGAACATAGTACCTACTTCCATTGTTTGCAGTTATAGGCGAAGGACCCCATACATCACTGAAAATTAACTGTAAGGGCTTGGTATACACAGTCTTTGACTCAGAAAAAGGCAAATTATGTGATTTTCCTAGAGCACAAGCTTTACAAATGTTACTTGATTTATGTAAAGGGAAAATGACATTACAATTTTTCAGGACTTTATTGACAATTTGAGAATTAGCATGACCAAGTCTGTTGTGCCACAGCAAATACAGAGAATCAGAATTATTTTCATTTGATTGAACAGAGTTACATTGGAAAATCTGTCTGGTAGAAGTTTCAATTCTAGACCCAGATGATGAGCTACAAAAATCAACAGGATCAAAAGAATACAATCCATCTTTAGACTTTCCTTGGAGAACAACTTGATTGGTGTCCTGACATTTGACAAGGCATTTATCAGCATGGAATTCAAAATAGACATTGTTGTCTCTAGAAAATTTGGATACACTAAGTAAGTTCTTGTTAATTTGTGGCACATGTAGAAGATTCTGAATATAGAGAGGTTTGTGATTAAAAGGTGAAACAAAAACAGAACTGCCAACATGTTTTATATGAGAGGGTTTTCCATTTGCCATTCTAACACACTTATCACCTGTATACTCACTTAGTCTAAACAGGTTACCTGCATCTGGGGTGACATGGGCTGTGGCTCCTGAATCTGGGTACCAAGCTGGATCATAGAAGCTTTCAGTATAGGAATTTATAGTGTTTGCAGGTACAGCAGAGGAGACAGGGTTGAAATCTGAGTTGTTGTTGCTAAACACTGAACTGTGACTAGTGCTTTCTTTAAACTGCGAATCATACCTATGATAACAGTTTAATGCTGTATGGCCTATTTTTCCACAGACTTGGCATTGTGGTTTATTGTTCTGAAATCTGCCCCTGTAATTGAATCTGCCCCTGCCTCTGTAATAACTATGTCTTCCTCCTCTATATGAACCTTTTTCTGTTTTAAAGTTGTTCTGGTGATGAACCATGTTGGCTTGGACTGTTACAGGATGAGACTCAATTTTCTTGTGCCTTTCTATTCTTTCTTCAACAGTTATTAACAAAGACTCAATTTCAGCAATTGTGTAGGGGTCAGTTCTTGAAATAATGGACGTGACTATGGGATCGTATTCCTCTGATAAACCATCTAACAAAATTTGAATATGTTCTGACCTGTTTATAGGATATCCTATTGCTGCAAGTGTATCAGCTATCTTTTTAACAGCAAGAACATACTTGTTCATAGAGTCCCCTGCTTTCTTGATGTTCTTGAGCTGTATCCTTAATTGGCTGACCTTCGCAGTTGTGGTCATCGCAAAATATGCCATAACATTCTTCCATATTTGGAACGAAAATTCACAGCCCACCATTCTTGTATGCAGGTTTGTTGACATTGAGGCTAGTAACCATGTTAAAAGAAGTTGATCTTGCTGTTCCCAGTTGATGAATTCTGGGTTTATTACCTTTTGGGCTTCATCTTCCTCTGTAAGATATTTCTTTGGCATTCCTCCTAACTCATCTTCCGAGATGTACTTGGCAAGCTTGTATCCCTTGATTGTGCCTAATGCTTGCTGCTTCCAGGTGAGAAAATTTTCATCATCTAATTTGATGGAGACAGGAACTGTTAGAGGCTGCATCATAATTTGAGTTACCCCTGTCTGAGAGCTCATCTTGACCGATGAGCTCTGATACCATAAAGGTATCTCAGATCTGCTAAGGCAAGAAAAGCTATAGGTTGAAGGAGAGTAACAGCATTAGAAGAAAGGAATTTCTATATGTTGTTTAGAGGACAGCATATACATGATTATATAGCCAAGTGGTCAGGAGAGATTGGGCAAATGTCTAACCATACTTAGTTACAACAAATTCTAACTGCTAACTAACTCTTAACAACCTCTCTACTCTCTTCAAAGGCAAAGAAATGTGTCCAACACTTAAAGACACGTTCGATGAAATAGACGAGATCATGTTCGACACACTGGACAACCTCTTCAAAAGGACAGGTTTTTCTCCCTCCGAGATTGACATCCTTGTTGTCAACGTGTCGCTGTTCTCCCCTGCCCCTTCTCTCACAGCACGCATCATCAACAGATACAAAATGAGGGAAGACATCAAAGCCTTCAACCTCGCCGGTATGGGATGCAGTGCAAGCGTGGTTGGCATGGACATTGTGCAACAACTCTTCAAGACATACAAAGACTCTCTTGGAATTGTTGTCAGCACTGAGGATCTTGGTGCACATTGGTACTGCGGAAGAGACAAAAAAATGATGCTTTCTAACTGTCTCTTCCGCGCCGGTGGTTGTTCCATGCTGTTCACGAACAAGCCTGGTTTGAGGAACCGTGCTATCCTTAAACTGAAGCAGATGCAGAGGATTCAATATGGTGCAGATGATGAAGCATACAATTGTTGCATACAAATGGAAGATGAGCAAGGGTATGGAGGTTTTGGTTTGACCAAAAATCTTGTGAAGGCTGCAGGTAAAGCCTTGACAATGAACCTTCAAGCGATGGCACCAAAGATTCTGCCTTTGTGGGAACTGGTTCGGTTCTTTGTTGTAACTGTACGCAGTAGCATGAAAAAGAGGAAGTTGTTACCTCTTTTCACTGCGGTAATTCTTGGAAATGGTAAGGTGAAGAAAATGGCACTGAATAATGTGGCGGAAGGAGAATTGAATTTCAAGTCAGGAATAGAGCATTTTTGTGTGCACCCTGGTGGGAGGGCAGTTATTGATGGAGTCGGTAAGGGGTTAAGGTTGAATGAGTATGATCTTGAACCTTCTAGAATGGCACTTCATCGGTGGGGTAACACTTCAGCAGGTGGGTTATGGTATGTTTTGGGTTACATGGAGGCAAAGAAGAGGCTGAAGAAGGGTGACAGGATACTTATGATAAGCCTTGGAGCAGGGTTCAAGTGCAATAACTGTGTTTGGGAGGTGATGAGAGATGATATGTGTGATGCTAATGTTTGGGAGAACTGCATCCAGAGTTACCCTGTGAAGACTGTGAGAAACCCTTTTAAGGAACAATATGATTGGCTCAACGATGAATGTCTTAGCTTTGTGAGGTTGGATTTTAGCAAGATGGCTCTTTAACTAGAAGGGAATGGGATGGAAACAGATAAGATAAATATATAAAGAGAGTTCAGTAAAATAAGAAGAGAAAGGAAAAAATAAAGTTTCAAGACTCAAATTATATATACGTGTTATTTATAAGTTGTGTCATATTAATTTTCAGGTTTAATCTAAAATGTTTGTTTTTGTCTTGTTTTAACGTGTCTATATATATATATATATTTGGTTAGAGGGGGAAAAAAGAGTTTCAAGATAACTTATTGAGGTAAACTTCAAAGCCCCTTTTGCTTGTATTATTGATCGATGAAAGAAAGGTCATGAATGGATGGAGCCTCATGCCATTAATGTCGGTGTGATATTATTGTTCTCAATTGAAATTGCTGAGACGGTAAAGGAAGCCCTTTCCACATTGAGAGGAAACAAAACAATAAATGTAATATCGTTTAGATCTTCTATTACAGAAGTATGAAAATACCTCACACTATTACAAAAACTAAGTATACTTAGGATATTAACTCGGTCAAAAAGAAATAGATATTTTTTGGTGCAAGAACTGTGTTTGGGAGGTGATGAGGGATTTATCTAATGCTAATGTTTGGAAGGACTGGATTGACAGTTACCCTTTGAAGACTGTGGGAAACTCTTTCATGGAAAGTTTTTATTGGCTCAATGATGAATGTGTTAGCTTTGTGAGGTTGGATTTTAGCAAGATGGTCATTTAATTCGCAGGGCAAGGGATGTGCATGGATACAAAGATTGAAAGATAAATATGTATGAAATTAAGTAAAATAAGAAGAGAAATAGGGGGAAAAGTCTCTCAGAGTCAAACTTTTGATATATATGTTATTTACAAGTTGTCATGTTGATTTCCAGGTTTAAATTAAAATGTTTGTTTTCGTTTAAACCCCACCATTACTGCATGTTGTGTTATGGATCGATTGAATAAACAAAGCTCATGGAGCCAATAAAGGTCTTGCATGGATCCTCATGCCATTAATGTGGTCGACTGAAATTGCTGGGACTGACACCTGGAGAGGAAACAAAACAATAAATGTATATGATGCACAAAAATATTAGAGTCTCTTTGTTAATTTTCATTTTCACATTATGAAATACATCAAATAAGCTCTTTGTTGTTTTGTTTTTTTAATTAAAATGTTATTTTTTCTATAGTTAATGATGAATTAATATTCTTATTGTATTAAAATATTTTTTTCTATATATAGTAAATGATAAATGAATGTTCCCATATTTTAATAAAATAAACAAAATAATTAAAGGTTATATATAAAGGAATAATTGAGAAATAAACATTTAATATTATATTGTATTTATAATTGGATATTATTTAGATACAGATAAAAAATGTAAATTGTAAAGATAAAAATAACAAAGAGAGTATTTGTTTTTATCTCTCCTTTTTTCTTATCGTATTACTTTTCTTGTTACGTGTTTTATTTTGTCTCACTTAATTATAATACACTGAAAAAGTGTGGGTATAATCTCATGAGTGAAGGGTGATGGATTAAAAAAACAAAGAAAAAGAGACAAAAAGTTTAGGTGAAAATCAAAGCTGAGAGAAAATATATGCATGGTGCGAATAAATTAATCATTGTTGTAACCTAATCTTTTTAGATAAATGTTTATTTATTTTTTGAATTTTTAAAAAATAAAATTAATAATATATTAAGATAAGAGTTCTAATCACAGGATATACTCAGCCACATTGTTTCATAAGCCCGGTATATATCGAGGAAATATTACATAATTCAAAACATAAATCTTAATCATAATTATAAAGAGACATCACTAGTGTAAAAATTGGATATAACAACCGGATATAATCACGGGTTAAAGAGGATCAGTGATAAAAATATGCGTGGTGACATTTTTGAAATTATAAGGTAAACGATATAATTAGGGGAAACTATATATCCACGGTTAACATCATAACCGTGATCGTACCCATCAATATATAATCACGGTTAAGGAGTCAACCGTGGATATATAGTACCTGAAATATATATCCACAGTTGACTACACAACCGTGACTATATATTGATGGGTACGATCACGGCTCTGATGTTATCCGTGAATATAAATTGATGGATATAATCACGGTTGTATTTCCAACCATGGATATATAGTTCAGGTACTATATATCCACGGTTTACCTTATAACCGTGGTTATATATTGATGGGTACGATCACAGTTATGATGTTAACTGTGGATATAGAGTTGACATTTAATCAGGGTTATTGGTGTAACCGTGATAATAGGGATAATATGATGACGGTTTCAATGAGAACCATGAATATATGTTTATTTTAAGTTAGGGATTTTGAAGGGTTTAGGTCATTTCCCCGCGTCCCTGACTTCTTCTTCTTCCTCTCGCGCTCTACTTCGTCGTCTACGTAGTGGTTGGGTGCCTTCATCTTCATCCCTTTTTCGTTCAGGTAAGTGTTTCCTCTTCTTCCTCTCTTGTTTTCCCTATGTTGCATTGTGTGTGAAACTCTTCCTCTGTTTTGTTATGCAGAGCACAACGTCGTCCTCTTTGTGGTCTCTTCGTTCACCATCGTCCTCTTTGTGGTCTCTTCGTTCACCATCGTTCTCTTTGTGGTCTCTTCGTTGGAACTTCCCTGAGCTTCTTGCCCTTCTCTGTTTCTTCATTCAGGTAGGTTTCCTAAGCTGAACCCCCATTGTCTACTTACTGTGTGTTGTCATTGTCTAGTTTACATGTGTATGTTTGAGCAAAATGTTTTTGTGTTTGGTATGTAACAAACAAGCTAGTCTACAAGGGAAATGATAAAACCTTTTCTAATTTTAGTAGCAGTAGTCTTATAGCACATAGCCAAAGCAAATTTTTTTATTATACTATTGATTAGGCAATGTCCATCATTTGCATTGCAATTAACCCTCTGTATTTTTTTTCCTAGGCTAAATGGCATTTTGATTTTCTTAAAGATCACAAGTATTTTTTAGGAAAGTATTTCTTTTTGAGTGAAAAACAAACTACCATGATGATAGTCCTATTTGTCTTGACAGTAATTTTTTATACACCTTAAGAGTTTATTTAAAGTGGATTAGTTGTGTAAACAACTGTGATTTATTATGTCACTTATATTCACTTATATTCACGGTTATGGTTGACAACTGTAGTTACATAGGTTCTTATTTAATCATGGTTAAAAACAACCATGATTAGATGTGATTTATAACCACGGTTGTGAACCGTGATCAAAGGTCCTCATCTACTACCACGGCTGCAACAACCACGATTCTTTAACCGTGATTAAAGGCCATTTTAACCGTAATTATATCCACTTTTTCCACTAGTGCATGTGTTAATAAATATAATTATTTCTCCTAAATCTTTATAAATTTTTATATTTGTTAAATATTCATTAGATGGTACCATAAATGATATAGTTGTCCCGAACCATATAATATTTTCTTTCAGTATACATTGTTTCACAAGATACACATCACAGCCACACATAAATCAATAGCCCAAAGAACTAAACTAGCTACCTAGTACCAACACTATGAGAATAATCAATTTTAACATGAGAATATGTCTCACGCTGAAAATAACATGAGACTTAATGGTTTTAACATGAGACGTGTCTAGTTTGGGCTAGGAAGATGTTTAATGCATCTACCCTAAGTCACTTGCATATCAGATACAACAAAGTTAGAAAGTCAGAAAAACAGTATAAACTAGTATAAAAATCCAAGACAAAGGGTTAGAAAATAACTAAGAGAATTCAAGTAATCATTCCATTTGTCAACTTTTCCAAGTAGACTTTGGCATAGGTGTAATTTTGGTAGCCTTTGAGAGTGTGCTGATTAACTTTGACCTCGGAGAAAGTTGATCTTTTGTAATAAGATACACAACATTTTAATTTCCAACTAGAAGTGCTCATGGGTCTAATTTATATAAAATTTCCAGAATTCGTTAGTGTTTTCCCAGAATGTTGGTTTTCCCAGTTTGACAAAGACCTTGTAAAATGAATGCTCAAAGGATAAGTTTAACACCCTTAATTTAATAAACAAATAAATACCTAAACAGGGGAAAATTTTTTCCCAAAAATAAACCAATGGCAACCGGGCAAAAATAAAAGAGGAGGGAGAGAAAGGCAAGGGAAATGAAAACCATTCACAGCAGAAGGATAAAACGCCTAAGCGAACCCAACAGCACCATGCACACTCGCTCAAGCGAGATCCGACTCCGCTTGGGCGAGACAACTCAATTCGCTCGGGCGAGCACTCAATCGCTTGGGCGAAACCATTCAAAAGCCTTCCATCGAAACCACACTCGTTGGAGCGAATCCCACATTCGTTGAAGCGAGAAGCCACACTCGGCATTCGATCACTCGGTATCAAGACATCCATTCACTCGGAGTTAGGGTTTTCAATCGCTCGGAAATAACCCCAACACACATACTTCCCATAACTTAGTTCCTTATTTTTTATCCATAAGGCCACACAATAATCCACTCGAGAAATGAGGGTTATCCCACTCGGATTCCATAAACCCCCCACTCGGAATACTTCCTAATCAAACACCACTCGGTGTATTCCAACCACAATTCAATCGGGATTACCTTACATATTCATCACTCACCATAATTACACTTCTCACACTCGGAGAATACTCAACCTCCTTTCTCCCTGGAAAGGATCTCAACAGTCAAGTTCCAATCGGGTTTACTCTAATCCCAAATCACTCGGAATATTCACCAAGTTAAGTCACTCGGACTTATTCAATGCTTAACCACTTGGGATACAGGATCTTAATCACTCGGAATATGGAACCTTATTCACTTGGGGAATTCATTAAGTAAGTCCCACTCGGACTTTCCCAGATCCTAACTACTCGGGATATAGAATCCCATTCACTCGGATTATACATGAATCACATACTTAGCATATATTCCAATTTCAACCATTACAACAACTCTTCCCTTGGAAGAGAATCACTCAGATTTCCACTCGGGATATTCAAATCATTCCCCACTCGAGGTTTACCCATATTTTTCACTCGGAATCATTCAAGCCTATTCACTCGAAAAAGGCCACATATTTAGCCTCACTCGGCTCGGCTCCCAAAATAATGTTTCACTCGGAATTCTTTACCTTAACATTATTCTATCCATCAACACTCAGCCAATTCCAATACATGTTATCATTATTCATTCAACTACTTATCCCAGTCGATAAGAAGCATCAAATCAACATAAAACACTTATATATATATATATATATTCATACACTCGGAGTACTAGTGTAACATCCCAATTTTGAAGTTAAAAACCGAATGGAAAACCAACCATTAAGAATTGATTTCAAAGTAGGAAAATAACCGTTAATTATAATTAACTAACAAGCAAACTTAAACCATTAAAAAGGATACTATAAAATGGAAACTCAACTACCTTAACTTCAGAAACAATAAACTAATTAAATATAGAAGAAGTGATGGCCGAGTGATGGGGTTGAGTGCGCATGGCTGAAGTGGAGCTGCAGGACTCATGCTCTCCCACCCCACTCCCTCTTCCTCGTGCACGCGCATACATATAGGTATATGTGCCCTGGGTCATGGGGGACACACATCTCCTTCTGTTCTCTCTTCTTCTCCGCTCCACTCTCCTTCCCTTCTCCTTCCTTGTTCCTTCACTCCTTCGTCGGCTCTCCTTCTTCTTCTGCCTGGAACTGTTCGTATTCCAGTGAGAAGGCTGTGCTGGAAGCGCCTTGGAGCTGCGGGGGAGACGAGCCCGTGGAGGAAAGAAGCAACTCTGGCCCAAGATCAACGCTGAGCTCGAGGGCTGTTGGAGGAGAAGTAACGAAAGGGCGATCGGTCAAGCCTTGCAACTCGAGAAGCCTCTGAACTCTGACAGCAGGTAGGGGGCGCTTTGCATGTCAAGTGTATGGCTTATGACCGGGTCCCGAATTCTTGTTTTAATGTAATATGTTACGAAATGTGTAGATCAATGCATGGTGATTTACTGATGGTGCATGCAAGTGGTGAGGGTTGTGTGACTTGGTTTACGAGTGCCTGCTAATACTTCTGTGATGCATGTTGTTAAAATCTGAGTTGTTGAGTGAATGTGTGTGTTCCCATTATTCCCTAATGCATGAGATATGAATTTGATGCGTGATTTCCAGTTTGAATGCCGTGTGGAAAGGTATGCTGACTCTGTTAAAAATGTTAAATGGATGTACTGTAACGTGGTTGCCTATGCTTGCTGTTGTGAGTCATTATGTTAGAAGCAGGTGTTGTTGTAATGGAATGTGGGATTCCGAATGAATCTGAATGCCGTGTGAGGGATCGGTTGTAACCCATTGATGGTTGTGTGAAACGTGTCTGGTAAGCTTGGGCATTGTTGTGAATTTGCATGAGATTGCATACGTGAGGTGATTTCCAGATGTCTGACCAGTTCCATGAGGACCCGTGGTAGCCGATGGAGCTAGAGTTGGGTCTCGAGACGTCATGGGGTGACCGGTGCCACACGGAAAGGGCTAGTGGACGGGGTCGGAAGGGCATCTGGAGTCGTATACGATGAGCTTCAGTCAGATTCTGGTTAGTTCCATGAGGACCCGTGGTAGCCGATGGAGCTAGAGCTGGGTCTCGAGACGTCACGGGGTGACCAGTGCCACACGGAAAGGGCTAGTAGATGAGGGACCGGGAAGGAATCTGTACTGAACTCCTTGTCTTAAGTCGGATCCGCATGCATGAGTCTATGAGCATTGTTTGCATGAGTCTATGAGCATTGTTTGCATGAGTCTATGAGCATTGTTAGTAAGATTATTGTGAATTGCATGGATTAAATGAATTGGGTGAATCCCGACTGAATGAACATACAGGTAATGTTACTGTGGCCGAGTGCAGTGTGATGCTGTGTTTGAGAATACATGTTATTATGCGAATTCCGATTGAATGATGTGGTCTGGCTCTTGTTTTACTTGGCAGTATATATATATGTATATTGTTATGAATTGAACCTGGTAAATCATATAATTGAGAATTGAGGTAAAGTCCGAGTCAATAGCTGTCACTTTATATGTAAAAGCTCACCCCTGCACCATTTTTCAGTATGTATGCAGGTTGGACTCTGAAGTGATGATAAGGTCCCAGGTCCGAGTGAGGGGTACTCCGACCGCGAGTGTTTATTTTGTACGTGTCATGTTTCGTCAGTTGTAGCCTTGGCCGGCTCGTAATAACAGTGTGGTGTAATGAACATGAATATATATATATATATGCGTATAGGTAATTGAGTTATTGTGACCCGAGTGCATGTTTTTATACATATATATGTATCATGTTGATAACAGGTGCTGAGGAATGGATGACGTTAAGGTAATGGGTATTCCGAGTGTATGATTATGTATGTTCAATATGTTGTATACGAGCGGTCGTGTTTGGGTAGACCGAGGGATGCTGATGGTTAGAATACTGCTCAATTAATGATTTCCGAGTGGACGTAGTTGGGGAGTTAACTCCGAGTGGGACTGCGAATGGCTATGCCTTCTTGTTCGAACGATGATACTTCGATGAATTCTGAGTGAAATACCTTGGATGAACCTGTACTGTGTAAGACCTGATGAGAGGATTCCCGGGTGAAAACGAGGGCGGCCCTTACCGAGTGAAAATGTAAGCAAAAACTGAGTGAGGAAGAGTTCGTATTTTTCGAGTGAAATCATAAATAAATCCCGAGTGAGGCAGAGTTGTGCCTCCCGAGTGAAAACCTCGAGTGATTCCCTGCTGAGAGAGGAGTTCAATTAGTGGGTTAGGGTGGATTGGATCCTAAGTGAAAGGTATTGATAATCCGAGTGAAAGGTGTAAAGTCCGAGTGAGTGAGGATTGGTGTCCCGAGTGGTTGGGTTTGAATAAGTCCGAGTGGGACTTGACTTCCCGATTTTCCGAGTGAAGTGCGAGCGTGAGGACTCGCCGAGTGAACCTTGTCCATATCCGATTGAGAAATTACCTTGTGTCTGTGTTGGAGGGGCGTTGTGTTGACCTCGCTTAGGCGGTGTCATACCTCGCCCAAGTGACTAGGACGGTTCGCCCAAGCGCGTGGAACCATGCTGAAGCAAGCAGATATCAACGTGAGACTCCGCCTATGTACCTCTCTCTTCCGTTGTCGCATTATTATATCTCGCTGGGCGGTGTTGGACATCGCCTGAGTGAGTGGACGTTGTGATTGAGTCCGACCAGGCGTTGTCATACCTAGTTGAGTTGGGCGGAGTGAGTTCGGACCTCTCTTCCTCCACAATCTGCTATCGTACATGTACATCTCCCTTCTCTTTCCCCTTATCTATTTCCTTCTACGGATTGACTAGTGTTACTCGTGGAAGGCTTTCTTTGTGAATTCCCCTCCATCCTCCGCTACATTACCATACCCCGCCCAGGCGGTATCAGACCCCGCCTGAGTGAGCCAACGATATTATGTAATCCGCCCTGGCGCTGGTGTGTTTCATTAAACCAAATGAACCGGTTCCAGTCTTAGCCTTCTGTTATTTGCCATATACGTGTGGATGATCTCTCTCTTCCCTTGCCTTCCTTCTCTTACTATTCCTGCCCGGTACTTCTTGATTGCCTCTGGGAATGGAGTGAAGGGAGTGCTGATTGTCTGTTTTAAGCCGCTGTGCTCCGCTGAATACTGGCTGGGTGCTTGTCCTTCCTTGCACTCCGCCCCTTTTGTTATCCGGTTGCCTTATAGTCTATTTGGTTACTTATTTTTGGAAAAATTTTCCCCGTATTGGTTCTTAATTATTTAATAAATTAGGGTGTTACAACTAGCATCTTAACATTACTCATTTATCAACACTTGTAATTCGATACAATACATGATAACAATGTAAACCATATTTATATAAATAGGCACTCGGATTCCTATACATATATATTTGTATTCATTATACAACACTGACATATGAGCCGGCCAAGGCTTAACACTGCCTATACACAACATATATATATATACAACATAAGCACTCAACAGTCGGAGTGCACATCACTCGGACTTGAGTCCTTCACATCATTCCCGACCGACCTGCACATACTGAAAAATGGTGTAGGTGTGAGCTTTACATATTAAATGACAGTTACTGACTCGGATTTTACCACAATCCTCAATTATACAATAATACATCTACCATCAATCAAAGCATACACACTGCCATTTAATATGAATAATCACAAACATCATCCGATCAGGAATTCACCCATTTCACTCGGCTCTAAGCACAACATCCTCAATAATCATATATTCATCCAATCGGATTTCACCCCAAATCTATCCCAACACTATATCAATAATATTCATACTCCGAGCCATGCTCAAGGAGTCTGCCTGAGCCCAGCTCAAAGAACTTAATCATATTCTCACATGTTTCATCTGATTGCCGATTGGTAATAGACGTCCAACGCATTCCAGTGGCGAATCGGATGCATACAGTCTCATTCACTCGGCGTCCAACGCCAATGCACTCGGCATTTGCCTTGAGTCCAACCCAAGGTCTTTCATCAAGCGTCTCATTTCACGCTTAGTGCCCTAGGCACTGCCCCGAGTCCAACCCGAGGTCTTTCATCATATTCAACACATATTCACTTACATTCAACATATATTCATCTGATTGCCCACTCGGTAATTAGCGTTCAACATTATATGCACTCGGCATTTCCACAGCAATCAGATGACTCAGCTTATATCTCATCCACTCGGCAATCACCATGCCATCCACTTGGATTATCCTCTATCACTCAGATTTATCCTTTACAATAAGCATCTTGTGCTTTCATATATAAAGCCTACTCAGCATTCAACATAATAGTCCCCATACATGCATTCAGCATACGCATATACATCAACAAGGCTCACATGCATTTAAATGTACAATACACACGGGGACTAGTAGAGGACCACACAATGCACTCGATATTCATCATATGCATCTCATACATTCTAACATAAACATCATTAATAAGCATCATACATCATATGGACGGAAATCATACATCATATCATATAGACCACCATGGCCACAAAATAATACAATATCCGGGCTACTACTCAAACAGCATACAACACACATCAAACACAACACAGTGTGACAATTTCACCCGAAAACCCGTCCATAAACCATGCATTTGAGATGTAAAGCCCCCTTACTTGGAATAAAGTTCCAGAAGTCATATTGGCCACTTGGCCCAGCCACAGCAGCACTCTACTCGGCATTCCAATCGTGGGAAGAGCCAACATGGCTCCTAGTCGTTCCAGCAACACGCTCACAGCCATCAACGCTCTGCTCATAGCTTCAGAGAGCCAACTCTGTCTCCACTCGAGCATCAAAACCATCAATACTCCAAGCTCCACTCTGCTCTCAATCATGGAGAACCAGCTCTGTCTCCACACGGCATCAAAACCACCAAGGCTCAACACCGTCTTGGACAAACCAACGCTGTTCCCACTCGAACAGCACAGCGTCCAGACCTCACCAACAGTGGAAGATCAATATGCCTCCATACACCAAACCATGCCTTCTTCCACATGAACAGCAGCACAGCTCACACAGTGGACCATCTTTCCACAACCAAGGCACCCACATAGCTGCTACAAGCTCCCAACCGAGCCCCCTAACAGTCCATCAATGGAAGAGGAAGAAGAAGATGAAGCATCAGGGAAACAGGGGAGAACCCAGCCTCCAAACCACACAGCCACACGCTGTTCCCTCACACAGCCACACCGTTCCACTCGGATCTACACAGGGAGTGAGTGGAAGAAGAAGATGAAGGAGATGAGAAAAAGAAGAACCAGGAGAACCGAGAGGAAAAAGAAGAAGCAAGAGCTTCTGAGAGTTCTAGAGAGAAGAAGGAGCATTTCTCTCATCAGAACATGCAACCAAGAGATAATGAAGAAGTGAGAGGGGAAATGTGAGAGTGAAGTCCTCATCTTCACACGCTGCCCCATCATCACGCTGCACTATGACAGGCCCATCAATCAACCATCACTTCTTCATTTAATGCAATCCCATCAGCTCTCATCTCACCTCCAGCATGTACAGTGAAGAGAGAGGGAGAACCAGACCCATCACAAGGCCACCAAGGGGCACCATGGTCAATTCCAACATTGTTATTATTATTATCATTCTTCAATAATTAGCCTAATTAACCTTTAAATTCTAATTAACCATTAATCGGTAATTAATTCTTAATCAATCCCCAATCCAAAAATCAAGATGTTACAATAAGCCATCAATCTTTATAGACTTAAAAAAAGACTTAGCGTTGACAATGTTGCTCTAACATCAAAGATAGACAAAGCTTAATCCACCATCTGGATTACCCCGTCCTAGTATGCGAGCATACCAAAAAAACATAGCTATAGTTGACTCAAAATGGAAGTGTTTCCCTAAGATTTCAAGGGAAAACATTAACTCCTAACGGTTGGGATGAAGCCGGTTGGCGTGAAAACTAAAAATTATAACACTACTAAAAAAGTCCTGATAGCAACGGTAAAAACCCGTCACTATAGAAAGGGAATCTATCGCTAAAGGTAAACTCCAACGGCTTCAGCGACCAACAAGGTTTCATCACTGAAACGCTAGTCGCTAACACACCAGTGACATACGACGTAACCTATCACAATCGTTGCGACGAAAACCTTGTCCTGAATGTCATCGCTGCAGATGATATAACAGTGGTTCTTTTTTCATCAAGTCTGACGCTGTTTAAGGACCACAATAACGATGAAAAAACGAGCATAACTTGAGGATTATTGAAACAACGTCGCTAAATTCGTCATTATTTTGTAACAATACTAGAGACTATGAAGTGATATAGCTATGAGATTGATGAAACGACGTCGCTAAGGCTGTCACTATCAACCAATTTAACGACGAACAGATCTTCACAGCTCTATGTAACGACGCCCTCTGATTTCCCAGATTCAAATCCCAATGCAAACAAAATAATCAAATTAATTAAATAGGTAAAGATACGAGTAAATTTTTCACGTTTTAAAAGTTCGAACATACAACTATTCATCAAGACTCGGATCACAGAAAACCAGAGGCCAAAGTTAAAGAATTTAGAAAATGGATCGATAAATATTCGCCCCAATATGTATACAGTAATAATCAGGTTTATAGCGGAAGAAAAATGTATATAGGGCATATACGCCTAATCTCTTATATGAAGATATGAGAAAAGGCCCGAAAACGAGGAAAGGAAAAAGGAAAATCAAGAAAATGCAATCCTGATGGTTTCGCTTAAGCAAGGGAGCTCTCGCTTAAGCGAACCCCCGAAATTCGCTTGATCGAGTCAAGCACGCTTGAGCGAGAAACACCAAAGTCCAATTGCACCATTTTCGCTTGAGTAAGCTTTGCTCGTTTAAGCGAACTTTGCTCGCTTGAGCGAAAAACGCATACAGTCATTACTCTGCCTCTCGCTCGAGCGAGACCAAACTCGCTTGAGTGAGAATAAGCCAAAATGCAAAATACTGGTACGTAACATTCTCTCTTGAGCGAGATTATCGGAAGACAACTTTTAACATAGGTAATTCAAATTACATGGCTCCCAAAAATATAATATGTAAGGATTTGATCTAAACTTGCAATGGACACACGTTCATACACCTAAATATGACTTATATCAACAAGTTTCATCCAATCATTTAGAATCTAGATCATTTATGTACCAATGGCACCTTAAACATATTTAAGTTAAACTAAGCATACCAAATTGTAGTGAGCCTATTTGGCCACAACTAATCATGCACAACAATTCCATACTTTCATTATGAGTTAAAGATGGCCTCTGTAACATCCCAAATTTTGAAAAAAATAATAATAAAATTATTCGATGGTGATAAATGATTATTTATGGTCCAATAATTATGATAAAATTAATTAGACACTAGAGGTGAATTATCGGTAAGTTAAGATTTGCCGAAACCGAACGATTTAACTGATGGTATGGGACTCACTTGGTCAACTTAAATAATTGATGGGTCTAGAATACTTAGAAAATTATTATGGTTATGGTGGTATGGTTGAAATAATTTTTGGTATTGAGGAGATAATTAATTGGACACGGCGTATGATATTAAACGGAGAAAATATGAGCCAAATGGAATTAAAAGAAAATGAAAATTTCCCTTTTCTCCCTTCTCATGACCGTGTGACTTGTTCTCTGTAACATCCTAAAATTTTAAAGAAAATAAATTTATTGAATAATAGTAATTAATTATTTATGGTTTAATAACTGTGGGAAAATTAATTAGACATTAGAGGTAAATTATTGGTAAATTGAGAATTACTGGAACTGTATGATTTAATGGATGGTGTGGGACCCACTTAGTCAAATTGAATATTTGATGAGTCTAGAATACTTAGAAAATTATTGTGGTTATGGTGGTATAGTTAAAATAATTTTTGGTATTGAGTAAATAATTAATTGGGCACGACATATGTTATTAAACAGGGAAAATACGAACAAATTGGAATTAAAAGAAAATCAAAAATCCTAATTTCTCCTCTCCTTTCCACCGTTGCATTTTTCCACTCTCCTTTATCTAATGGGTAATGCCCAATTTACACTAAAATTCCCTTCTCTTTCCCTTTATTACCGTATGGCTCCTCCTTCCCCTCTCTATCTCTATTTCTTCTTCTTCTTCTTCTTCTTCCTCTCATGGCAAAACCAAACCACACTCCCTCATGACCATTTCCCACTCAAATTTCTTGGTTTTCATGGATTCATGAGGCATGGAAAGCACTTTGGGGCCATGGTTGTGCCATCTTCCTCTCCCCCTCTTTCATTTTCGTTTTGGCTTGGCTTGGGTGGTGAGGTAAGGTTTCTTGCCCCTTTAATGTTCTATTTATGGTTTTGATGTTGTTGGGCTTGACATGGTGATATTAAGCACTTTGGGTGTTGATGGGAATGTAAAACCCTAGGATTGAGATATGAGTTTTGGTTATGGAAATGAGGTTTGTGATGATGGCTTGATGTTGTGTGATAAGGAGGGTTATAGTGTTCATGTTAATTTAAGAAAATTGATTGAGATTGTTGTTAGGTGATTTTAGAGAAAAACCCTAAGTGTTGAATTTTGGGGGTTTTCACAAAATTAGTGAATTTGATGACTTTGGTGCTTTAGAATGATTTTATATGAATGAATGAATTTTTAGAAGTATTAGGATTGATTATTGGTATTGATGAATTTTTTAGCTTAGTTGAAGTTATGTGAATGATGATATATGCATGTAAAACCCAAACTATAGGGTAGATGACCATTGGGACCATTTATTGCTGTTTACATTGGTTGGCACTTTAACAATGATAATGTATGAGAATTGATGAAATTGGTGATTGCCAATTTGTATGTGCATATTTGAGAATTGATAAATTGAGGCTTTTGGTAAATAGGGTGAAATAAATGAGTTGATTCCCATGAGAATGATTTTGAGGTGTAGAAGAGATAATTAGAATGATTGGTAATGATAGCTGAAGTTAGTGGATTTTGATGAGGTTCCAATCTTGAAGTTTGAAAGATATATGTATATGAGGATATATGAGAATTAAGGGAGTTGATACTTGAGGTTGTTGGATTTTGATAAGGACTTGATGAGGCCTTAGGCCATGATATGGGCCACTTGAATTTGTTGATTGATGATGGCTTTGAATGAAGCTAAGATGACTTAATTGAATTTGGTTGATAATGATGGCAATTGGGTGATTTATATGATGATTTTGATGCCATATTGATAAGGGATGAGGTATTGTTATGGTTGGGTATGGTTGACCCTTTAAGATCTAGAGGATCTTGATTTTGGGAAAGGAATTCTCGAAACCTAACATAAATGTATAAATGAGAGTTTTGGCAAGTTTAGAACTTGTTACCAAGCTTGGTGATATACAAATAATTATTTAGAATTATAATGAAAGCCTTGTAATGGCTCATGATTGAACGAATGCATATGTGTTCGATGTATAGATTGTATTTTGGGCAATGCAACAGAACAATTGGAGCATTCGAGTTATGGTTCTTCTCTCGAGGTAGGAGAGGAGTTTACATTTCAATTGCATGAGTTGAATGATTTGTGATTGATGTATATGATAATGCTCATGCTTGCCTTGCCATGATTATATTGAAATGATGTAATGTTCGGTTGTGTGACGAATGACATGCTTGGTTAGGCTATAATGCACATAAATTGTCATTTATACATTGGATGATTTAGAGACCAAAATATGGTGTTTGAATTGTTGGAGAAAATCACATTAACATATGTGAGTATAGTTCCATAGAGAGTTTAGACCAAAATTTAGCCAATTGCATTTTGGTATGTCATGTAAAATGCCCAAAATATGCATAAAATTACCTTATAGCTTAGATTTTGATTTAGATGGAATTTGGGCTTGGAACTTTTCCACATAATTGATATTAGGGTAGGTAAGTTGTATATAAAATTTCATGTAAATTGGAGTTGAATAGCCTAGTGAAAAAGGGGTCCCAAAGTTAGCAAAAACATAAGGGCCAAAAAGCTGTAGAATGGTACCTACAGCAGTAAGATCCATGGCCAGTGGGAATTTCCCATTGCCAGTGGATCGTTCTACCTCAAAACATGGAAAAAATGGCCATTTTGGGAGGTGGAAACAGTGGATTCCACGGCCAGTGGAATTGCCACTGTCAGAAATTTCCAACTGCTGCTTTTCCCTTGCTTTTTGGCCTGTTTGGGTATCTTAATGACATTTTTGGCCTCCGACTTCGTCATAAAAGTTGTAGATAATTATGTTACAGAGGTGTGAAAATTGTTCTTACCCTAATTGAATTTTTCTAACTCTCATTAGGCGTAAAATACCAGACCTACTACATTATAAAACTCAAGTTTAAGAGGGTTTTGAACCCAACTTTTTATGATTGTCAAATTCAGACTAATAAGTGATATTTATGATATATCCCACTATTTTTAAGACTAATAATGAGCTTTTAACATGTCTTAATGTTGAAATTTTTATGAGCTTAATAGTATCCAAAACCCCTTTATTATGTAAAAATAAGAGATTGTATTAGGGGTATATGATGATGGTGTGTCTTGGTGGTATTTGATATTGATTTGAGACAATGGAAAACATGTATGTACCTATGGTATGTTATGGAAACATGAATGTATACCACTAATGATATGTTATGATGTTTGATAATGAAAAGTTAAATGATGTGGTTGTATGACACACCCTTGTATAATGATTAAGTCAATGAGGGATGATTGCATGAGAATGTGTTGTTATAAATCAATGAATCAGAGATAATATCGATAATGGGTAATAATGGATGATTGTTATTATTGGTGATTTATTGAATACCATTGGGTTTGATACAAGTGTGATCTTGTATGTGTGGTTTAAGATTGTATTGATGAATTGTTGTGATACCACACTAGTGTATGAACAATGGTAATGATCAATAAGATGAAAATCTGCTAAGAATTATGTGGTGATGTTATTGATAAGCAAAGATGAATAAGTATGCTAAGCATACCTTTAATATGATGAAAGATTGACCAATGTTATTGATGTTTATAATGCCATTGTGAATGTTGCAAGTATTGACTTGCATGAATGATATATGTATGTTGAAATAAAATGCCACACATGAAACTTGAAACAATGGTTAAAACCAACAATGGTAAAATCCATTAAAGATTGTATGGTGGTGTTGGTGTTGATGATGATTGATGAGTGGCATGATAGGATGCATAGTGTGAGAATGCATTGATTGGCATTTGCATCGATGGCATATCATATGTTGCCGGTAAGGAATATTAGGGGATTCTCCCGGTTGGCCCAGTGGGAGGCCAGTTCAGTGCACAAACATTCCTGTTGTTTCCCATGTGACTCGGTGTGTAAGTGACGAAGCTGCCCATGCTGAGCTACGGGGAGCTGCATGTGGTTAACCCTTGTGGGGTGTGGCTCTTGAGGAGCAGGTGTCCCCGGTGGTCCTATGGATCACAGTTTCCATGGTATGAATCATGGCTAGCCCGTAACACCTTATGTTGTTGATTGTGTTATTTACCATGGTCATGGTGAAAATGGCCAGGTGTTGCATGATGGGCAATGCGGTTTGGTACTAGTAAAAATTGGTGATTATACATGCATTATGAGATATATATACACATTATACTACTGTAGTAGGGGCATGGTATGTGATTATGCTTGAACCCACATCTGGTATTTATTCCCATAGTCGGATCCGTATTTATTGTTGATTATTCCATTGTGCATATGCATTAGCCTAAGAGCACTTGCATATAGCATGGAGATATACCGAAAGGTGATGATGATTGAGATTAAGATATGATGATGATGAGATGGGTAAATGAATTACCTAAAAGACAACATGTAAAATATGAATACAACAAAATGATATTGAATAAAAAGATGTTGTATATGATGGCCTAATGTAATGAAAGGCTTGTTTGTCTATGGTTGATGACAATGATGTTGGCCCATTGTGGCATTGAGAAATGATGTGTATATGTGTTGCTTTGCTATAAGTTGATTGATAAATATGGTTTATGTATATTGTTAGGATGAATGAATTATGATGATTATTGATAATTTTAGCAAAACATACATTATGTTGATATACATATGCATATAATCTCAATTGTATTCATATTCGTCATTTGAAATGTATAACTCATTCTCCCATGTTGTCCATTTTTAGCATTGATGCAGGAATATCATGGGATGAAGATATTTTTAAAGTAAAGCTTTTGTGAAGGAACAATAGTGGTAATGGAATGCCTTGGCCGGCAGCAATTATAATTTATTATACTATGAATAAGTGTACATGATAGTGTTGATAAATATTGATATTGATGGATGGGATGTAAATAACAATATGAGTGGATGATGTATTGATATTTAGGGTATTTGAATTCATACCCATTTAATGATTAAAATAATGTTGGTTATGTAACCCATTTTGGGAATGTATAAATGTTGATGATACATGACTTTAAGGTTGAATAGAATGTGGTCAAATATGGAATATGGACATTGGAGATATATGTTGCATGACCATATAAATGCATATGCACATATATTTAAGACAATGCATATTTATGATTTATGTGTAAGATTGGTGGTAGCCTAATAGGCTTGTGTTGTATGCTTGCATATTTTACCGAGCCTTTTCTCATGTCTTCATATATAGGACTAGGCATGTGCCCTGTATATATATTCTTCTTCCGTTGTAAACTCTATTATTTTTGTATACAATTATAGGCGATTTATTTTATGATCTAGTTGTAAATTATCAAATCTCACTCTTCGGTCTTCTGTGGTTTGAGTCTTGATGTAATCGTTGAGGTGTTTTAAAATTATTTTAAACGTAAAAAATTTACTCGTATTTTTATTATTTAATTATCTTGATTACATCAGGATTCGGTTCTGGAAAATCGGGGTGTGACATTCTCCACTTTTCTACTCTATTTTTCCCATTGGAAAAAGAGAAATATTGACCAATGGGAAAAGCATTATGGGGCACCCTTTTTGTCTAATGGCTAATGACCAATTTTGGTCATCTTTTCCTCCTTCCCTCCTCATCACTGTTGGCTTCTTTCTTCCTCCATCCACTCTCATTTTTTTCTTCTTTTTCTCCCATTCTCCACCAAAAACCAAACCCCTCCTCTCTATTCCATTCTCTTGCAAAAATCAACAACAAAATAAGGATTCGTGAAGCTTGAATGGTATTTTGGGGGCAATAACGGGTCATCTTCTCCATCCTCTTCTCCATTTCATTTTTGGCTTGGCATAGGTGTAAGGTAAGGATTTCTTGCCTCCTTGCTATTTCATTTATGGTTTTTATGTTATTTGAGTTGAGATGGTAATGTTAGAAGTTATAAGTGTTAAGAAAAATGAGAAACCCTAGGCTTTAACGACTTGGAGATATAATTTTGATTATGGTTTTGTATTGGGAATGAATGAGGGATTGATGTGTTCATATGGATTTAATGAAATGGATGGAAGTTAGTTGTAGTTGAAAATTTTAATGGAAAACCCTAAGTATTGGAAATTTAGGGGTTTTGGAAAAATTAGTGAATTTGATGATCTTGATGCTTTAGAATAATTAAATATGAGGAAATGAAATTTTAGAAGTATTGGGATTGATTATTGATGTTGATAAGTTTTGAGCTAAGTTGATGTTATTTGAATGATGAGTTATACATATGAAACCCAACCATAGGGTAGATGACCATTGGGAAAAATTATGTGCTGTTTACATTGATTGGCACTTCGATAATGATATAATGTTTATAATGATGTATGAGAATTGATGGAATTAATGATTGGTGATTGTATTAAACCCTTAAGAAATTGATGATTTATTGGTCATGAGAATGATTTGGTGGGTGGAGATGATGTTTAGAAATCATTGGTGTTAAATTATTGAGGTTCCAATCTTGAGATTTGAGGAATTGAGCTTGAGGATGGATATATGATGTTGATTATGATGATGATCATAAGGGTAGATGACCATAAGTAATGGATAAATGAGACGAGGCTTATGATTCAATGAGCTTTTAGGTCATGATGTGTGCCACTTAAATTTATTATTTGATGATGGCCTTAAATGAAGTTAAAAGGCTTATGTTGAACTTGAATGATAGTGATGACAATTGGATGATTCATATGAGGATTTGGATGCCTTAAGGATAATGTGATAATGTGGTTGTTGGGTTTGGTTGGCCCCCTGAAGCTTAGAGAATCATGCTTTTCTGAAAGGAATTCCCGAAGCCTAACATAAAAGTATGAATAGATGTTTTGACAAGTTTAGGACTTGTTACTAAGCTTGATGGTATGGGAGCAATTATTTAGAATTATAATGAAAGCCTTGTGATGACTTATAATTGAATGAATGCATATGTGTGTGTGTTGTGTAGATTGTATTCCGAACGATGTGGCGGAACAATCGAAGCATTCAAGTTGTGATTTTTCCCTCAAGGTAGGAGAGGAGTTTACATTTTAATTGCATGAGTTGAGTAATTGATGATGAATGTATATGATTTATACTCATGCTTGTCTTGCCATGAATGTGTAATTATGATAAGTTAAGTGATGATTTGTTTAATGATAAGATTGGCAAATTATTGACCTTAAAAGTGATATGAATATGTATGTATGATGGCCTTAAGAATTGTGAATCTCTTTGAGGGAAATAATATAGTTCTTGGTGAATAATTAATGATGAAATGGAATATGTATGTGAGTATATAGATGTATGATCTATTGAGTTAAAACTCCATGTGGAGGTGTGTTTAAGCATAATGGATGTAGGATTTGATGAATGGGGTCATGGGATGTTGTTTCTTAAAGTGAAAAGGCTATCTTGAATTGATTCAATGCATTCTATTTCCAAAAATATGGACTTCCAGGGCTTTGAATCGATTCATACGATTGCTTGAATCGATTTAGAGGCTACTAGATGGGCTTGAATCGATTCACACGAAGCCTTGAATCGATTCAAGACTCCCTGGAATCACTTTTTATCAATTTCACTATGCTTGAATCGATTCACACGGGGTTTGAATCGATTCAAGGACCCCTATTTTGTTAGTTGGTGCTCCAGAATCGCATGAATCGATTCAAGGACCTTACTGAATCGATCCATGGTATATTTTTAGCTCATTTGCACTTTGTTTTGATATTGTTTGATATGGTTGAGCCATGACATGTTTATACATTCGATTACTCACATTTTAATACGTTTTAGCAATCGAAACACGATGGCATTGTCATGTCCTCACATACCTTGGTATTGAAAATGAATTGAACTTGTTAGTATCCTAATTTTGTTTCATCATGTAGTGACACGTAAATATGTTAGAGGTATGTGATTGTGGTGTGTTTTAGTGGTGCTTTAAGACTGGGTTGTAAATTGGTAAAATATGTGTGTACCTAATATATGAAATAAAAGACATGAACAATCCACCACTAATAATATGAGTTGACAAGATGATAATGAAAAGTAAATTATGTGGTTGTATGACACACCCTTGCATGATGATAAAGCTAATGAGGGATGATTGCATGACAATGTGTTTGTTATAAATCGACGAATCAGAGATGATGTCGATAATGAGTAATGATGGATGATTGTTATTGTTGATGACTTATTGAATGCCATTATGATGAACACAAATGTGATCTTGTGTAAGTGTGGGTTGAATTATGTTGATGATTTGTTGTAATACCACACTAATATATGAAACAATGGTAATGATCGAATGAGATAAAAATCCACTAAGATTTGTTGTAATACCATACTCTCCCATGTTGTCCATTTTTAGCATTGATGCAGGAATATCATGGGATGATGATATTTTTAAAGTAAAGCTTTTATAAAGGTAAAATAGTGGTAATGGAATACCTTGACCGGCAACGATCGTAATTCATTGTATTGTGAATAAGGTGTACATGATGGTGTGAATAATCATTGATGTTGGTAGATGCATTGTAAATGATAATATAAACGGATGATGTATTGATATTTTAGGCATTGGAATTTATATCTATTTGATGAATAAAATGTGTTGGTCATGTAGCCCATTTGGGTATGTATAGGTGTTGATGATATAAGACTTTGAGGTTGAATCAAATATGGTCAATTATGGAATATGGATATTGGAGGTGGATGTTGCATTACCATATAGATGTATATATATATATATATATATATATATATATATTAGGTAATGCATGTTTACGATTTATGTGCAAGATTGGTTATGCCTTAATAGGCTTATGTTGTATGCTTGCATGCTTTACCGAGCCTTTTCTCATATCTTCATATATGGGACTAGGCGTGAGCCCTGTATATATATTCTTCTTTCACTGTAAACTCTTTTATTTTTGTATACAATCATAGGCGATTTATTTTACGATCCAGTTATAAAATATTAAATGTCACTCTTCGGTTTTCTGTGGTTCGAGTCTTGGTGTAATCGTTAAGGTGTTTCAAAATAATTTTAAACGCGAAAAATTTATTTGTAATTTTATTAATTAATTATCTTGATTAAATTGAGATTCGGGTTCGTAGATGTGGGGGTGTTTCAGCCTCCACATGAACCCTTAGCCATAACATAGAAATATGGCCTATCCACATTTTCACTAACACACAGTCCACACATACATTTCTAATAAGCATACATCGCATTTACAATACTAGTAGTCATGCTATTCACATATCATTTTTATCATCAATCAACTTAAATACACATTCGTTCCAAAAGCAACATTCAAAGCACATAAGCCTAATTTTCCCATAGGACCTCTAAAATAAGCCTACATATCTAACTCAGTAGTCTTACTCCCAAAACAAACTTGCTACATTGTCATACACAAGTTCCGGCCAAGGCTCAAAAGCTTCCTCCCAATATTTACCTTTTTCATGCTCACCCTCCAAAAGAGTAGAGCTTCAACATACCTACATCAAAATTTTAAAATGGCAACTAGGAGGTGAGTAACACATACCAAATGTATCAAGCCATACATTATGATGATATATGTATATATGCATGTGCATATCATACTTTACTCTACCGGATCTCATGCTTCAATCACAACGCCATCACTATTAAACATTATAACAATAACCCACATACCAAGCCACAATATAACATTCCATTAATGACTCACATTAATCACAACCATTCATTCAAGGTTAGTATTACAAGTTTGTCCATTCACTTTTAAGAATTTATTGCCTTTAAGGGCTACCAATACTCGACATATCCTTGGCTATATGCAAATGCTCTTAAAGCTAATGCATATGGATAAATGTCACAGTACCAAATGCGGATCCAACTGTGGGAAACAATATCATATAATATATGGGTCAAGCATAGGTGTGTTACTATGCCCCTATTGCAGTAGTAAACATGTACACTTATTCTCATAAGCTTTGCATGCATAACAACATCTTTCACTGATACCAAACTGTTATCACCCCTTGGTAGCACTAGTCACCCCGTGACATGCAGATCAACAATATGGCCTTAATTGTCACAAGTGCTATGGGCCCCTCCCGAACACACATCGAGAGAGCCGTTTCCTATAGAAACACTGAGGACATTTACTCATCATAGAGTCACCCACCCATTGGGCAGCCACATAGAGTGCCTCGTCACTAAACTATGGACAACTTCATGATTCTATTAAATCACTAGGGAACAATACATTTTACCCTGTACTAGGTCGCCCTTTTATTAGGCCCGCCTGTTGGAACCCCTAACATGATGTAGGAAGGAGGATCTAGTTCTTCTTTTTTCTCTTTTGATAAAAGAAAAATAAGGATTAGGTAAAAACAAAGAAAGGGGGAGGCGCCACCTATAGAGGATAAGCCTCAATCTCACCACCTAAGGGAGAAAACCCTAGGATAAGAGTTTGTCAAAGTTTAAGAAATCCTAGCTAAAACAAAAGAGAAAAATTCAACTCCACAAATACTCAATGTATTCTTTCAATTCAAGGTTTGAGTTTTACAAAAGTGAACATGCCTATATATAGGCTAAGAAGGGGACACACCACTTAACCTAATGGGCTTCACTCTCTCCTAAGCCCAAAAAGCTAAAACTTAAAGAAAACTAAGAAAATATGGCCAAAATGCAAGACCCTAACTTAAACATAAACATGAAATAGTCATGTAAGACCCAAACTAAAAATAATTCTAAACCTAACTAATTCTTTAAAAAATAATATTTATAAAAAACATTTTTAAAGGGCAAAGAATGACCAAAATAAGGTCCAAATGAGGCCTATGTCATGCTCCACTTCTTCAGGATGATTTGTCCTTAAATCTTGAAAATCTTCTATGCAATGTTCACAGTAGAGACAAACCCTCAAGAAGAAGGGAAAAAAATGAGTCCAGAAAAATAAAGAAGGAAAAAATAAAAGAAAAATAGAGGCAAAGGAAGACAAGACATGAGATTTGCCACCAGGGTCAAATACTAACCTTTTTACTTGTATGAAAATAAAAGAAAAGATATCATAAAAGAGCAGAAAGAAAACATCCCTCAAGGAGGCATAAAGTAACCAATGGAATCCCTCATGTATCCTAGAGATGATATAAATGATCTAAAGCTCAATAAGGATGAGATGAGGTATAGAGAAATGATCATGTACAACAGAAGTAATCAAGGGCATATAAAGCAATAGAGTAGAATGAACTACCCTAAAGGGATCATAATGTATAATAGCGTTTAAGCTAGGGACTAGATCATGCATGACATGCAAAGATGATACTAACTCCCAATATAATCCCTTATGAAAGTGAATAATAGAAACATGATCAAAGATATGATATGGGTGTAAATAGAAAAAGTTAGGAAATGAAACAAATGACAAACCTATGGAAACTTTAGATACAATTAAAATAGAAAAAGACAAAACATAAGGAAAAGTTAACTTAAAAGAGTAAGGACACAACTCTACCCTAAAAGAACCTATAATAACTATATGCATCCTACAAGTAATCCTTAGAAAACAATGCAAACACATGGTTCCATTCATCCTATGGTGAATAGGATAAGGTGGAACACAAACCTCTAAAGGAATAAACACTTCAATGGGTAAAGAAAGGGAGATGCCCATTAAGCACAAGGATGTGATAGAAGTGTATGTATCATGAAGCATATAGAGGGGGTGGTGAAAGAGCAAGGCTCACTTCCCATGAAGTTTGGAGGCAAGAAGAGAAGAATGCCTCATGGAGTTATCAAGGGAGATAACTTCTTTACCTTTCTCATGGTTAGAATTATAGTGTTGGTGGGAGGTAGAAGGGCCAACCTCTCTATCCCTTTCCAACTTCATTTGAAGTTGATCTTTTAAAACTTGTTGAGAAGTCAAGGGATGTAACACTATTTTCTTATTCTCATGCTTGAAAGTAAGGGTGTTAGAGAACCCTTTATAGATGACCTTCCCATCAAACTGCCAAGGTCTTCCTAACAGGATATGAGTTGCTTCCATGGGTACTACAACACATAACACTTTATCTTTGTATGACCCTATGGTAAAGGAAATTAAAACTTGTTTATTTACCAGCATCTCACCCCTCTTATTTAACCATTGAATTTTATAAAGCCTAGGGTGATCTACAAGTTTTAAACCCATTTTATGAACTAGCCTTTGACTAGCCACGTTTGCACAACTCCCACTGTCCATAATTAAAGAACATAGTTTTTCATTTATGTAACATCTTGTATAAAAGATGTTCTCTCTTTGTGTACAGTCATCCACCTTTACTTGACTTACAAGAAGCCTTCGAATCATATAAAGTTCACCATCATCTCCCAAAATATGCTCACTGTCATATGAGTCACTACTTAGTCATCACTTAAAGAATGAACATCAGAATTAGAGTCTGATTGACTTGGCTAGCACCAATTATTTTTCAAAATCATAGTTTTCTTTGTAGGTAAGTCAGAAGCAATATGTCCTCTACCTAGACATTTAAAACATTTGATGGTAGAAGATTTGGAAGAGAAAGGTTTAGATGTGAAGTCATTTTTATCTTTGTTAGTCCTATAAACTTGACCTTCTTTATGAAACTCACTCGTTACTTATGGAGAAGAAACGCCCACTCTCATCTCCCTAGGTTTACTTTCAAACATCTCTCTTTGTCTAAGACTAGATTCCTCCTTGCCCTTCCACTTAGGCTTAAAGGGTTGGTAGTCCCCTTTATTATAGGAGTCCCTTTCATGAAGTTAGCGTTCTACCTTAGGGTATTGATGTAAGAGTTCTTCTATATCAACATGGGGTAAAAGCTTTACTTTGTTCTTTGTGTTTCTATTAAGACCATGGAGGAATCTATGCATGAGTGTTTCCTCATCCTCCTCAAGATTAGCCCTAATCATAGCAATTTTTAAGGCTTTGTAATAGTCTTCCATATATTTTGACCTTTGGGTGAGTCTATTTAGCTTGGCTAATAGCTCTCCACGGTAGTAGGATGGAACATGTCTTTTCATAAGCAAGGCTTTTAGGTCTACCCAATCTTCTATAGGTGGGAACTCATCTCTCTTTCTCTCTTTACACACTTGGGACTACCAAACTAAAGCATAGTTTTGAAATGAAAGAGTTACAATCCTAACCTTTTTGGTTTCTTGTATTTAATGGGAAGTAAAAAATTGCTCTACCCTCATCTCCCATTCTAAATAGTTCTCCACATCAATCTTCCCATGAAAAGGTGGTATTTCTAACTTAACCTTTTTAAGGCCTACTTCTTCTCCTATGATGTCTCCTAATATCATCCTCACTACCACTCTCTTGATGCCTATGATGTCTTTGATTTACTTTCTTATATCTTGATCTAGGTTGAGTATTTGTATTTTCTAGGTTATCTAACCTACAATTGATCATTCAAATTCTTCATTATCAACCTTAAGGGAGACATGTTATCTGTATTAGTAGATGACATGTTGAGAAATCAAAATAAGCTGAAAAAAAGCCAAACAATAGATATGCTAGTTGAATGTGCAAAAATAAAAATAAAAATAAAATTGAAACTTAACCTAGCATGCAAGGACAAAGTATATTTAAAAGCAAGTAAACTAATAAAGCAAATAAAGCAGAACTAGTCACGGTGCACAAAAGTAAATTAATACCTAAGCGCACTTTTCTTAATCAACTAAAAAAACCAAAGTCCATAGAAAAAGTCTAATATCTGTAAAGTAAATACCCCAGAATACAAGGGCTAAAGTGCAAAGGAAAAAAATTGACAATATTTATTTTATTTTATTTTTATAAGGCTTTGCTTTCAAGTCTTCAAGCTCCAAGACCACTACGACACAAGCTTAAGTAAACTCAAAACAAATGTTAGCGCAATTAATATAGGAAAGCAAAAGAAGAAGAAAAAAAATGGTCATTCCACTCTAGTGTTTCACTCTCACCACTCCTCTAAATTGGTTTAAGTTCCTTAACCTCAAGCAATGTCACTCTTACCTTTATGTTCTAAGTATGCTACCCCCAAGATATTGCATTAAGACTTATCCCAAGAGAAAGCCAAAGGTATGAAAACTCTAAGAGAAAACTTTAGAAGAAAACAACAAAAGTGAAATTAGAAAAAGGTAACTCAAATAGATTTTATGTGACAAGAGGAATGACTCAAAGCAATAAAAGATAAAATGAATGGAGCTTCTACTTAGGATTTGGAATTGCCGTGACCATACAAAAATTTAACAAAACTAGATAATCAAACAAATAAATGCATAAAAGAAACAAGCACAGTTATAAAGACCTAGAAACCTAGAATGCAAAAACTTGTGTAAAAAAAGGTACCTACTTGCAAAATTGAATTTTAAAGTTTCTTAGACAAGTATAAATAATGATTAAGGGCTTTCAAACAATTACAATCAAGGTGCTCATATTTTTCTTTTTACCATTTTTTTACTTTTAATACTTTATTTTCTCTCTTTTTTTAAATTCAATTTTTTAGCACTTGAAAGGATCAACACAAAAGCCCAAAATTGAAACCAAGAAACAAAGCATAAAATTTAATTTTAGCACTCTTTACTTACACATAAGCATGTGTCTTCTCCCATATGAATTTGGCATGGAAGGAAAGTATTTTTTGATATTTAAAATGCAAGAAAACAATATGCAAAATTTAGATTTAACTGAACCTATTGTGTTGGGCCAAAAAAATGCAAAAATAAACCCTAGAAGAAAGCTATGGAAAAAATCGAACAAGGCCTAAAATTTGAGCACAAAATAACCACCTAAAAATGAGATGGTTTAATCAAGGATTTGGAGCCTTAAGCCAATTAAAAGAAATAAATTTTAATGGCCTAGAATTTAGTACATTACTCACAGATTTAAGCAAAAATTTAGGAATAATGATGAGGCTCCAAAAATGCACCAAGACCTAATTTTGACTCTAGGAAAATTAAAGCTTTCAAGATCAAATTTTTATCACATAAAATGAATGTTAATGGTGCATAAACGTAGAATTTAAAGCATATAAATAAGGTATATTAGGACTCAATTAATATGCATAAATAAATTCAAAGGAAACAAGAAAGAATATCAGAAATATGTATTTTTTTAATCTTTTTATGATTTTTTAATAACAAGGTATATAAAATATGAATAACAAAAAAAATTAAAATTTCTAACAACCAAACAACCTAAGAAAAAAATTAAAGAGAAGAACGAAGAAAAAGAACCTTAGGCTCTAGATACCACAGGATGTAGGAAGGAGGATCTAGTTCTTCTTCTTCTTTCTCTTTTGATAAAGGAAAAATAAGGATTACGTAAAAACAAGGAAATAGGAGGTGCCACCTAGAGAGGATAAGCCTCAATCTCGCCACCTAGGGGAGGAAACCCTAGGATAAGAGTTTACCAAAGTTTAAGAAACCCTATCTAAAATAAAGAAGTAAAATTCAACTCCACAAATACTCAATGTATTCTCTCAATTCAAGGTATGAGTTTTACAAAAGAGAACATGCCTATATATAGGCTAAGGAGGGGACACACCACTTAACCTAATGGGCTTCACTCTCTCCTAAGCCCAAAAAGCTAAAACTTAGAGAAAACTAAGAAAATGTGGTCAAAATGCAAGACCCAAACTTAAACATAAACATGAAATAGTCATGTAAGACCTAAACTAAAACTAATTCTAAACCTCATTAATTCTTTAAAAATAATATTTATAAAAAAAACTTTTCTAAAGGGCAAAGAATGACCAAAAGGAGGTCCAAATGAGGCCTATTTCATAACATCCTAAAACAGACAGCGTAATGATATGCCATGGATGCAAATGCAAATCAATGCGTTTTCACATTGTGCATCCTAAAAATGCCACTCCACAATCATTAACTCACCATCATCGTTCAGTGGATTTCAATATCATTATCTTTCTTAATTACTACCATTTATCATTAGATTTCATTCATATCAATGGTTAGTAGCAAACAATATCCATCAATTTTATGAATACATATATCATTAGATATTCACCTATTTATAATCAATTCAACCATGGCCATAACATCAATCTCAAACAAGTTATAAGCCACATGTCATTTGACATCAAAGTCATCATTCCAACAACATCCACCACATAACACAAATCATTCTAATTGCATTTCAAGTCACATTTTTCATCAAGACAATTATCCAAGACAAAATATGGAATCACACCTATACACACACATCAATAATGGATGAAATCATGCATTTGGAAATGTTACCCCCTCCTACCTCACGAGAAGTAGAAATCACCACGGTCTGAAGGTCCCGCTTTACCAATGGGGTCAGTTCCTACATCACACTATGTATCCGATAATTATTTTGTTTAAACCACCAAGATTCACTTATTCTAAGCCCTCTACTTGGTGCTAATGCCATTATTACTTGGAACTACCTTCCATTTTCATTTATTTCACATTCATGCAACACCTATTAATGGGCTTTCACATGCATGTTCATTCACCATCAATATCACCATTCCACATCATTAATACCATTCTCCTAACATTAATAACAACATTATATATGTTTTCTCCCAAAAATCTATGGTTAGGGTTTTATTAAAACCCAACAACCATCATTAATATTCACCATCTTCCATCACATGCATCACAATTTTCGTGTACCCATCAATACCCTCAAAAAACTTGCATTTATTACACCCTACGTTGGGGTTTTGGATCATTAATGGCTCCCATTAATAACCCATACACAATACACTCTCATAAACCACAAATACCCTTATCCTAGGGCTCAAGCTCAAGAAAAATGGTGAGAAACTTACCATAAGCCATTAAAAGAAAGTGATCTTCAAGAGAGGGAAGGGGAGCATAAAAATGAGGAGGGAGAGGAGAGAGCTTCCAACACCACAACCTTCTTCCTGCTTGGTGAAGGAAAAACAAAAAAATAGAGGAAGAAAGTGGGCACACACACTTGTTATGTCTTGAGAAGAAGAAGAAAAATATGAAGGAGAAGAAGAAATGGGTTTTGCCTTTGAGAGAAGAAAAGTAACGTGGGAGTGAAGAGGGAGTAGGGGTTTTATTTTTATATTTTGGCCCTCACTTAATAATTTCCCTATTTTATAACAAATTGGATCAACGTACAAGCTCAATACTTATCCAAAAATTATTTTGAAGATATATTCGGATTCACAATCATATTCTTGAAAGCCCTGACCAACAGTACCTCAATCGGAGATACTTGGTCTTACACCCATGTTGTAACTGGGTGTTATTTTCAGCTCTTTAAGCTACAATAAATTATGAATAATCATAATAAATCCAAATTTAATTATTTCTAAATTTATGAGATATTAATCAACTTATGTGTAATTATTTACTATTTATCTCTCTCTCAATTAAGTATTTATGTAAATTTTAGGATGTTACACTATAGGCTTACTAAAACTACGTCGCTAATTCCGTCGTTGTTGGATTTTGAAATAACAACGGACAAGCGGCAAAGCTATGTGATTGCTGAATCTGTGTCGCTAATTCTATCGCTATTGAAGAACCACATTAGCAAAGAACTCGCAGATGTAGCTAACTAGTCATTATAATCAACAACAGAATCTATCTGTCATTGCTTTTAAAATTTGATTTTTTTGTTATATTAAAATGTACTATTATTTTAAATTTAAATTAAATATTTTTATATAAAATTATATACAATATTTAAGAAATTTAAATTAAATATTTATATATAAAATTATATTCCCTTTTTTTATTATTAACGCGACTTGACATTGCCTTATTTATTATTAACAGGAATTCATTTTGTAATTGATAATTCTAAGAATATGCACATAAAAAAAAGAAGAAGATAAAAATGACATAAAATTTATTAAAAAGTATATACAATTCTAACAATAGAATAAATGAACTAAACAATGGGTAGAATGGTTAGTGTGGGGGACTACTAAGGGGATCCTGTGCTGGTAGGGGCAGTTAGGAAGAAGATAAAGGTGTGAGTCAAGTGTTAAGAGCTTCCATCATCTGGCAAATCATATCTTGCTACTCCGCCAGCTGCCTACAAGTCTCTCATCGATCCGCTTCAACTCGCTCCTCCGCTAATATAAAACATTAGCGGTCCACCTCAGCTTACTCCTCCAAAAACTACCTTTGTCGATACTTCTCTACTAGCTCATTGTTCAGGTTTTGAATAACATGAACAACATCTAGTGACAACTTAAAGGAAGAGGCAAAGGCCTTCCCTTTCCTGGAAATTTATGAGTCGATCCCTTCCAGGCTAAACACCCTCCTTTTCTTGTTGATACTGTCGACTACCTTTAAATAGATGACATTAGCATCGGTAGAAGACAAGGTGAGAGGTACCTCCCCATTGGGTATTTAGGCCACCAGCTCAGCCTCCTTCCAAGCTCTCATGGCTAGATACATCTCCTGCACATGTAACATAATAATACAAGTTAGTAATTTGATTTGTAAATCTTTAAAGAAACTTAAAACATTTGTAAGTTTAAATAAATTACCGTTATGTCGATGGTCTTTTGGTTAACCAATTCATCAACCTTGTTCTTCTTGGTGATTTGCATTACCTTAAACAATAAAGGCTGACAGTGCTCTTTCTACTCCTGTGTTTCACAAGATATTGAAATTGTTAGTGAAAAAGGCTTTCAAGTCATTGAATTAATAAACATATTTAACCAAGTATACTTACAAATCTTTTTATGCTTGAGAACTAAAATGAAACCCCCAGTGTAGATGGAGACACCAGCATCAGCCTATTTGTTTGCCTTGTTCCTAGCACTGGCCTACCGAAACTTGGCATCTCCCTACTCTTTATGATTTTGGAGGTCTTTATGGTAAAGATCCTCCTAATCTCATCAGTCATACCCTCCCACTGATAGTCACGCTATAAAATGAAATGTAATTCCAAATTAAAAAATAAGTGTATACAATAATCTAGAAGATATATGAAATTATAAAGGAATGTTAAACTTATCGAACAAGTGTAAAACCATCTCTATTGGACAATCTTACCAGCATCTGTCTAAGAGATGCAAGGACCAACCCACTGGGCCTTAAGGACCTTAGTAATCCCTTTTGAAATGTGAGTACTATCAGTATAACTGTAATAAAGACAATCAAACAATCAATCAAACATACAATTAATAAAACTATGATAAAGACAACCAAGCAGACTATAAGACAACCTAAAATAGTTTTTTAGGTAACTTAGTTATGGTCTAATGACGTAGGGTGTCTATTGAAAATTCGACAGAGTCTCCTCTGTAAACTCGACATTTTAAAATTTTTACACGCGCCCTATTAGATACAAAAAAGTTTCCAATACAATTTAATGTAAACAAACTATATGAATTAAGTATATGAAATTGAGGAAAACATCACTAATGCCTACTGGGCTCTGCTCACCACTAACAAACAATAACACACATGCATAATTTCGTATGTTATCAACACACACACGCTCGTACCTAGTGTGCTTTGCTCTCCACTACTGAACAACAACCAAATACACACAAAAATTACATTGTAGTTCAACAATACAAATGCATATAAAGATAACTTAGTAAGGTGTGCCTTCAACTACCATACAACAATATAAATGAATAAACTTTAGGAAATATAGTAATACTTGTCCCTACTCGATAGTGGGACCAGAGTGGAAAGGATATCGAGTGTGAAGGAAGGGCTCGCCCCGTGGACTGGGACCCACTACTGACCATCTAATGCGTCTGAGCACTCCATGGGTATAAGACCACTATGAATCGTTGTTGTGGGTGTCTCCTATGTAAGCTCCTCTGCCACCTAATCCGTGGGTATACTAGAGATACCAAGATAAGATGGCAGGGTCTGCCTATTGATACACATTTTTACAGTAAAGATTATGTGTGACAAGTTTACCCACATCAGTTGTAGTAAAATAAAGTGTCATTTCACTGGGGGACTTTTGAGACTTGAAAATTCAGTTCAAATAATTTAAGCGGGAAAAAGATTGGTTTTCATATTGAGATCAAATAGTACACACTAACATAAGCATGCATAAACAGTACTAAAATAAAGGAAAGTTCAAATATGGAGAAATTGGGATGGGATTTTGTTCATCTCACCCTTTGTAACCTTGGATACATTGATATAAATGATATCTAATCCTATATACTTTTACGCAACAAATCTCAAATCATTCGTTTCGATTCCTCAACTCTGAAATCCTAAGAAAACCTTTAAAACCTTGATCCCTCAATCATTTTAACAAGTTCTCTAGCATTCGATACGTTTGTTAAAAGCATTCAATATGTCGGAAGTTATTCCTAACAGCGGAGCATATTAAGTACCTCATTCAGACCGTTTCAGAAATCATTTCCCAACAACTTAAGAAAACTGAATCAAGATACTATTTATCCAATAGAATCAAGCAAATAACATGGAATGGAATTCCAAAATCAATATAACAGTTACCATATATATATATATATATCAATATAGAGCCAAAGTGTGAGAGGTTTGAATCACTACATCCAATCCCTAAAAGGAGATTAGCTACTCATAGTAGCCATTACAAACCATTAACTAGGAGAAAAAAGAGTAGAAAAACTTTTAGGTCTTCTATAATGACTTCCTAAAAATAAGGTTTCTCTTTTTCTTGATTTATTTCTCCATGTCCCTTCTATTCCTTGAGCTGTTCATTTAAATATGGTTGGCCTCGCTCAAGCGAGAGCCACTTGCAGTTAGTGACTCAGCTGGATGTTTCTTTGTATTCTCGCTCAAGCGAGTTAGTCTCACTTAAGCGAGATCAGCTCTGATGCTACTACCCCTAATTTTGCTTGAGCAAAAGTTTCCTCGCTCAAGTGAGTGCAATATTTTGGGCTCCTGTTACTGCTTCACTCAAGCGAGTGCTGCTTCGCTTAAGCGAGATCCAATTCATAACTCTGTGGACAATTTTCACTTAAGCGAGATTCTTCTCGCTGAAGCAAATTGCCTCAGTGCCTTTTTGTCTTCCTCCTCGCTTAAGCGAGAAAACCCACGCTTAAGCAAAGGGCTCGCTCAAGCCACTATTATCTCGCTTAAGCGAGATACTTCATTTTGCTTGAAATCTGGTCCTCTCAACTGATCCTTTCTCCAATTCCTTTACTTTCCTTTATACAAGCAATAAAATAAGGATTAAAGGCTACCATAATATATAAAACCAAGGTTGGGAAATAAAACTTCAATTTCTTGCCATTTTAACACATAATTTGCATTTTAATTCAATAATTTCTCAAAACAACTGCCTAATTCACATAGAAATATATACATAATTGGACACTTATCAAACTCTCCCTAACCTAGTGTTTTGCTTGCACTCAAGCAAAGATTTCTAAGCAACAAAATCATAGCCAGTTATTCAAAATCAATCACATTGATCAGGGTAAAACAGACGACTTTCAAAAATGATTTTATTTACAAACACATGGTATCTTAAATTGAATTAGATAAGACAATAATAAAGTAATATGCAAGCTGATCAAAGCAACCCAAAATTATAAAGACAAGGAATCCTCTCATGCTCACAGGTAAGTGTTTCACCCTTAAAATTACCAATCATGCTTGAATCAATATTTCCTATCATTTTTTATTATATTGCTATCAAAACAAACAACATGGATCTTAAGGTCTTCAAAAGGTTGTAATGGGGCCAGGTTATACAAAAAGTCCTTGGTCTTTCTAAATATTCAAAGTGCATACTAAGGAAAAAAGCATAGCTACTATACAAAATTTTGTTTCACATCTAATTTCCATAACTTTCCTTTCTTTTGTTATTACATTCCTTGTCTTTTTATCATTTACTTTTCTTTGATTACAACAGAGGAATTTCTTTCTTTTCCTTTTTATCTTTATTACCTTTCCAAGTCATTCTTTATTTTCAACCAATTAGCCAACATACATAACCCTTATATTTGACCTTGTACCTATGCTCTTTATCTTAAGCATGCATTTAAGGTGAGGATTATTGATCATGCTAAAGTTCACAAAGTAAGGTAACAAGAATGAACAATTCCAGCTTAAAGGGGTTAAGAACAAAAGGGATAATTATATTTATAGGTTGGCTATCTGGCTATTCCTAATTCTAACAAAATCATGTTAATCATTTCCATGCTGATTTACAATGATGCAAAGTAAAAGAAATTCAGGCAATAAAGATTGAACATAAATCAGTGATGATTGAGACGCCCCAAAAATACGTGGAAATTTTTCGTGATTTAAAATCACTATTCAATGAAGAGAAAATAAGTGGTGAAGATTTTAATACAACACCTGGATCTATGATAAACCACTCCCATATATGAAGATATGAGAGGGTAAATTAAAAAGGTGATTTTATAATAAATTTCCAATTAAAAATAGCAGAAGAATTAATTAATTTAATTATTGCATGATTGAATTTTAAGGGAAGAGATTTCATGAGGTTCCATGACCCATACTATGTTCAGAACACCTTTAAGATGATGCATGAAGGGGTTTTATTGCAAAGAAAATACAATCATTTGAAACAAAATAAACATGGGCAAAAAGGGTGCCACTCGCTCAAGCGAGAATCATATTCACTTGAGCGAGCCAGCGTGGGTACGCTTGGGCGAAGCTGAGAAAAGCTGAGCGAAGGAAAAGTTGTAGCATCAGGGGCTCCTCTCGCTTGAGCGAGCCACCTCTCGCTGGAGCGAGAATCAAGAATCCACCCTGGGCGAGCCAGCGAGACGCTTGAGCGAGAGAAAAGATTTGCCACTGGAGCCAATCTCGCTTGAGCGGATTCCATCTCGCTTGAGCAAGATTGCTCCAGCAACCACAGAAGCTCACTGTCCCATTTTCGCTTGGGCGAGGCAAGTCCCGCCTGAGCGAAAATCGACTAGTGTCTCTTCCCTTCTCCCTCGCTTGAGCGACCACCAGATTAGGACCATTTCGCCTGAGCGAAAATGGTCCAGTGACCAAACATTGATTCCCACCAAATCTCGCTTGGGCGAGAAGACCATTCGCCTGAGCGAATTTCAGCCAGTGGCCACCCCTGATTCATAAGTAACTCGCTCGTGCGAGATTCGCACTCGCTTGAGCGAGTTCTGCAGAACTTGTCAGAATTGTGGAATTCTTACAACTTAGCATATGAATTATCATTTCCTACCACTTTAACCTTTCTTAATGCATTATTTTACTTTATTATGCATCTGCAAATTCTACCAACTTCATAAAGTACTATAATTTAAGAATTACTTCATTCGTTCTTTGAATTAAACATCAACAACATCATCATCCAACTATCTATACCTTTCAAATTCAATTATCATTCATTCAATGCATATCATTTGAAACATTCATCTCATAGTTCTCCATAAAGTGCTACAAGTCACAATGCACACCATTCATTCATAAAAATTAACATCATCCAGCATCATAATTTTATCCTTTACATCGTTTAGGTCATAAATGAAAATTGACCATACACATCAAGGCTCAATTTTCCTCCATGACCCTCAAAATCATCATCACTAATCTAGATGTCAAAATAAGCATTCATATACATCACATACTATATAAAAATCTAGATTTTGTCGGCCAAGGCACTTCCTATACCACTATTTACCTCCATCAACCAAAATGTACTTCAAAATGTCAAGGAGAAATTGGGTTTTTGCTTTATTTTTAATTCTATTCACTAAAATTTCATCGTTTTACTACTAACAGGCTCTTTATTTGGGTTCAATACTTTATCTAAAAATTATTCTGAATATATTTTTGGACTCCCAATATTATACTCAACAGCCCTGACCAATATCATCTCAATCAGAGATACTTGGTCTGACACCCATATCTCAACCGGGTTTATTTTCAGGTTAACCGGTCTCCATAAATCACCAACAGTCCCCAAAAATCTTAATTTAATTATTTTCAATATTTTAGGACACTAAGTAATTCACATTCGATTATTCAATATTAATTTCCTTGATTAATCCTCTATTTTAAAATTTGGGATGTTACAATCCACCCCACCAAAAAGAAAATTTCATTCTTGAAATTTTAGCTTACTGGATCCGAATGCGTCGGGATATCATTCTCTGATGTCGTCCTCACGTTCCCATGTGAACGTCTCCACATTTCCATGTTTCCAAGAGACTTTCACCAAAGGTACCAACTTGTTCCGTAGTTTCTTCACAGAATGCTCGACGATGCGAACAGAAACAGAAGGGATAGATAAATCTTCACGTACATCAATATTGTCCATAGGAATCACATGTAGAGGATCATGAACATATTTCCTCAACTGCGACACATGGAACACATTGTGTAGATTAGCAAGATGCGGAGGGAGTGCTATCCGATAAGCAACGTCGCCAATCCGCTCCAATACCTCATAAGGTCTAATAAATCTGGGGCTCAACTTTCCACTCTTCAGCGCCCTTCCAATTCCTTTATCATACGAGACCTTCAGGAATACATGCTCACTAACTTAAAACTCAAGTGGTTTATGCCTCTTGTCATAATAACTCTTCTGTCTATCTTGAGCAATCTTCATATTCTCTTGTATCTTTCTAATTTGCTCGGTAGTCTCCTGAATAATCTCCGGCCCTAAGGCCAAGTTCTCACCAACCTCAAGCGAACACAAAGGGGTTCTACACTTCCTTCCATACAACGCCTCATACGGTGCCAAGTCAATAGAGCTATGGTAGCTATTGTTGTATGTGAATTCAATCAATAGCAAGAATCTCTCCCAACACCCACCGTGTTCAAGGACACAGGCTCTCAATAAATCTTCCAAACTTTGTATCGTTCATTCAGATTGTCCGTCGATTTGAGGATGATATGCGGAACCAAGTTTCAACTTAGATCCTAACTCGTTATGTAAACTTCCCCAAAATTGAGAAGTAAACCAAGGATCGCGGTCGGTTATGATACTAGACGGCACACCATGCAGTCTAACGATCTCCTTTATATATAATTATGCCAATTTCTCCAAGGAACTCTTCATATTCATGGGTAAGAAGTGAGCACACTTCGTCAATCGATCCACAATAACCCATATGGCATCGTTTCCAGCACGAGTTCAGGGTAATCCGGAAACAAAATCCATAGCTATACTATCCCACTTCCAAACAGGGATCTCCAATGGTCTCAAATAACCAGATGGTCTTTGATGCTTGACCTTAGCCTTCTGACAAACAAGGCAAGACACTACAAAGTTCGCTACATCGCGCTTCATACCAGGTCACCAAAAATTCTTTTTCAAGTCTTGATATATCTTGGTAGAACCAGGATGAATGCTCACATTTTCTCACATCACCACTTGAGGGAACATAAATTCAGCCCTTCACACGCCAAAGGCCATCTTGACCTTCCACTAGGAACAAATTCTTCCCTTTCTCTTGAGTTTTCTTCATCTTATTCAGATACTCATCATTTGGTTGTTGTATCTTCACATGTTCGAGAAATTCAATTATGACCTTCAACATCTCGAGCGACATTTTCTTAGAAGTATAAGTCTCCACACCTACATTTAGATTTCTAAATTGTTCAATCAACTCCATCTCTTTTGCCATCATCATGGAGATATGCAATGACTTTCGGCTCAAAGCGTCGGCAACCACATTTGCCTTTCTGGGTGATACCGCAATTCAAATTCATAATCCTTTAGATATTCCATCCACCGTCGTTAGCGCATATTCAGTTCTTTTTGATCAAACAAGTACTTAAGGCTCTTGTGATCACTAAAGACCACAAACTTAGAACCATACAAGTAATATTACCACAACTTCAAAGCGAACACCACCCTCGCCAATTCAAGATCATGGGTGGGATAGTTAACCTCATGCGGTCGTAATTGTCGTGACGCATAGGCTATCACATGCTCCTTTTGCATCAACACATATCCAAGACTAAGCTTAGACGCATCACAATACACCACAAAGTCATCCGTTAAATCAGGCAATGCTAACACTGGTGCAGTAGTAAGCCTCAACTTTAACTCTTGGAAACTTTCTTCATATTCACGGGTCCACATGAAAGGTTGATTCTTACGAATCAACTTCGTCAGCGATAAGGCCAAATGGGAAAATCCTTCAATGAACCTCTGGTAGTAACCGACAAGCCCAAGAAAACTTCTTATCTCTGTTACAGACGTTGGTCTTTCCCAAGCCATTACAGCTTTAACTTTTGATCTATCAATGGCAACTCCGTCACCAGAAATCACGTGACCAAGAAAAGAGATCTCACTTATCCAGAATTCACATTTAGAGAGCTTAGCATACAACTCTTTCTCTCGAAGAATAGTCAATACAAGACGAAGATGTCTTTCATGCTCTTCATGACTCTCGGAGTATACCAAAATATCATCGATAAACACCATAATGAATTGATCGAGATACTCATGAAAGATGCGATTCATGTAATCCATGAAAATTGCAGGAGCATTCGTCACTCCAAATGGCATCACTACATACTCATAGTGTCCATATCAAGTTTGGAAGGCAGTTTTTGGAATATCTTTGGTCTTCACCTGAATTTGGTGATATCCAGAATGCAAATCGATCTTTGAAAACACAACAGCACCCTTCAATTAATCCAAAAGATCATCGATGCGAGGAAGAGGATATTTGTTCTTAATGGTTAGCTTGTTGAGTTGGCGATAATCAACGCACAATCTCATACTTCCATCCTTCTTTTTACCAATAACACCGGAGCACCCCAAGGAGACACACTTGGGCGAATAAACTCCTGCTCGAGCAATTCCTCGACTTGTTTCTTCAATTCGGTCAACTTTATAGGAGACATCTGATAAGGGGCTCTAGAAACAGGCTCAACACCAGGAATGAGATCAATAGAAAATTCCACTTCACGTGGAGGAGGTAATCCGGGAATATCTTCCAGAAACACATCGGGAAACTCCGAAACAATGGGAATCTCACCAGATTGGGATGTACCATTCCCATCAATCAAACAGAATATCACAAGAAGCGGAGAGATACCTTGCACATCAAAGCGTTCAACATTAGAAGTCGGGAAGATCACCATCTTGTTATGATAATCCACCAAGACTTTGTTAGCAGACAACCAATCCATGCCTAGAATAAATCCAGGTCTTTCATAGGCAAATAAACAAGGGATACATTAAACTTTCTACCCTCAAGGTTTATCGCAACATTCTCATATTGGGTCACCAATCTTAAACAAGTACCGGTCGGTGTGGTTACCAATATAAAACCTCTCATCATACAAACAGGCACCCTCAAGTGCCTCACACAGTCTTCAGAAATAAATGAGTACGTAGCACCAGAATCAAAGATAACGTTCACCGAAACACCAAGAATTTCACACTCACCACGGATAATATCTTTAGCTTGCGTGGCTTCTTCACCAATAACTGTGAATACTCTGCCAACAGCTTGTAATTGATCACCACCATTGCGGTTTCCATTTCTTCTACCATGGCCATTACCTCGACCATTGCCGTTTCTTCCACCGTTATGATTTCCACCACGGCCACCATTTCAGCCACAATTATAAGCATTACCGTTTCCATGGCCACGACCTCCAAAACCACCACGGCCTCCACGGTTAGCATCATAATTCATGCGGTTAGGAGTGTTAACATTAGCACCTCTTGTGTTCAATGGGCAATTGGGGCGAATATGTCCGGGTTGGTTGCATTGATAGCAAACCACATCGTCTCGTGAACAATCATGTGCCAAATGGTTAGCACCATATTTGTAGCAAGTTAGGCCTTGGACATTTCCACGGCCTTGGTTACCACCACCGTAACTACCTCTAGGAGCACCGCGTCCTCTAGTATTTGAGGATCCTCCATGAAAGAACTTATTCTTCTTAAAATGACCTTGCTTCTTGAAACTAGAAAATTGGCCTTTCATTTTAGGCTCATGCTTTCCATGACTCAAAGGAGCCACATTATCTTCTTTATATATGCGACACTTATTCACAAGTGTCGGAAAACTTTGTATTTCTTGATGTCGAATGGCCCGCTTGATCTCGGGCCTCAATCCATTCTCAAACTTCACACATTTGGAAGCTTCAGTACCCTCTTGTTGATAGGGTGGATAGAATGCATATAGCTCTTCAAACTTGGAGGCATACTCCTCCACCGTCATGCCACCTTGCTTAAGTTCCATAAACTCAAGTTCTTTCTTGCTTCTATAGCTGTCGGGAAAATACTTCTTCAAGAACTCCACCTTGAAGTTTTCCTAAACTAAGGGAACATCAACAGATACCATGCGTCCCCTAGTAAGACACCACCAAGCTTCGGCTTCATCACGGATCATAAAGACCGCATATTCCATCTTTTTCGCTTTAGAACACTCAAAGCTAGCGTAGATTCTTTCCAAATCATTGCTCCAAGCATATGCATCTTCTGGCTTATAACCTCCATGAAACTTTGAAGGTTTCCTCTTGAGAAACAAATCAAGGCCTTGGGAGCCTTGTCCCACGTTCAGCTAGCCTTGTCTTTCCAAGAGATCGGTAAAGCGATTCAAGGCATTTGCCATAGCAGCAGCCTCACGATTCGGTCTACCAACCATATCTCAAGCCTATATGTTAAAACATGGCTCACACGTGAGTGTACTAGACTAAACATCTAATTTTTCAACTTACAAATTCAAAGTTCTAGCACTTATAAACTTATCATGCACCGCTTCACATAATCACATCACTTCTCAATACATAATCACAACATATTTATCATTAGAGGTAAATAGCGTAAGGACTCTTGGCCGGACTCAACAACAAGTACATTAATTTCAAGTCTATGGCAAACAGCCATAATCCAATCAAATAATCTATAAATCAATCAATTAAAGCTCACACAATTTTAATCATAAACAACAATTACATTAACAACATTGATAATGATCGTATCAAGAGCAACCAATGCTTTGATACCTGGCTGAGACGCCCCGAAAATACGGGGAAATTTTTCACAATTTAAAATCACTATTCAATAAAGAGAAAATAAGTGGTGAAGCTTTTAATACAACACCTGGATCTATGATAAACCACTCCCATATATGAAGATATGAGAGGGTAAATTAAAAAGATGATTTTATAATAAATTTCCAATTAAAAACAGCGGAAGAATTAATTAATTTAATTGTTGCATGATTGAATTTTAAGGGAAGAGATTTCATGAGGTTCCATGACCCATACTATGTTCAGAACACCTTTAAGATGATGCATGAAGGGGTTTTATTACAAAGAAAATGCAATCATTTGAAACAAAATAAACATGGGCAAACAGGGTGCCATTCTCTCAAGCGAGAATCATATTCGCTTGAGCGAGCCAGCGTGGGTACGCATGGGTAAAGCCGAGAAAGGCTGAGCGAAGGAAAAGTTGTAGCATCAGGGGCTCCTCTCGCTTGAGCGAGCCACCTCTCACTGGAGCAAGAATCAAGAATCCACCCTGGGTGAGCCAGCGAGACACTTGAGTGAGAGAAGAGATTTGCCACTGGAGCCAATCTCGCTTGAGCGAATTCCATCTCGCTTGAGCGAGATTGCTCCAGCGACCAGTGTCTATTCCCTTCTCCCTCGCTTGAGCGACCACCAGATTAGGACTATTTCACCTGAGTGAAAATGGTCCAGTGACCAAACACTGATTCCCACCAAATCTCGCTTGGGCGAGAAGGCCATTCGCCTGAGCGAATTTCAGCCAGTGGCCACACCCCTGATTCATAAGCAACTCACTCGAGCGAGATTCCCTCTGGCTTGAGTGAGTTCTGTAGAACTTGTGCAGAATCGTGGAATTCTCACAACTTAGCATATGAATTATCATTTCCTACCACTTTAACCTTTCTTAATGCATTATTTTACTTCATTATTCATCTGCAAATTCTACCAACTTCATAAAGTACTATAATTTAAGAATTACTTTATTCATTCATTAAATTAAACATCAAAAACATCATCATCCAACTATCTATACCTTTCAAATTCAATTATCATTCATTCAATGCATATCATTTGAAACATTCATCTCATAGTTCTCTATAAAGTGCTACAAGTCACAATGCACACCATTCATTCATAAAAATTAACATCATCTAGCATCATAATTTTATCCTTTACATCGTTTGGGTCATAAATGAAAATTGACCATACACATCAAGGCTCGATTTTCCTTCATGACCCTCAAAATCATCATCCCTAATCTAGATATCAAAATAAGCATTCATATACATCACATACTATATAAAAATCTAGATTTTGTCGGCCAAGGCACTTCCTATACCACTATTTACCTCCATCAAATAAAATGTACTTCAAAATGTCTACTTTTCCCATGAGTGCCCTGCATCACAAGTCTAAAAATGGACAACATGGGAGAGTGAGTCACATATTCCAAAGAAATGAATATGAATACCATGTGATTATGTACATATGCATCAAAACATGTATACTTTGCACATACATATCTTTCACCATACTCTCCATCATTTCAATATCATTATACATACATCACAAGTAACACTACAATTTTGACAAAGCATACAGCATATACATAATCAAATTTCACTACAATGCGGATATCACACACAAACTATCATTTTATATTCATATCTTTTATGTTGTCTTAGTATATCATTACATCCTCATCACATCCATCATCATGTTTCATCACCTTTGGCATACTTCCTCACTATATATAAATGCTCTTAAGCTAATGCATATGCACAAAGGAATATTTCAACAATTGCAGATCTGACTGTGGGAATACAAACACCGAATGTGGGATTCAAGTACGGTCATCTAACCATACCCCTACTGCAGTAGTAAAATGTGTACACTTAACCTTAAATCTACATGCATACATCAATTATTTTACTGGTACTAAACCGCATCGCCCATCTTGTAACACCTGGTCATTTTCACCATGACCGCGGTACACAACATATCAACATATGGTGCTACGGGCCGGCCAGATATCAAATCATGGCAGCTGTGATCCCAAGGACCATCGGGGTCACCTGCTCATCAAGAGCCACCCGCCACAAGGGTCAACCACATGTAGCTCCCCAAAGCAATACATGGGCGGCTTCGTGACTTCACACCGAGTCACAGGGGAATTAAAACTTGCTCGTGCATTGAGCCACCCTCCCACTAGGTCGGCCGAGGGAATTCCCCTAATGTTCCGACAACGGCGGCTATGCAGTATGCCATGGATGCAAATGCAGATCATATGCATTTCTTACTCTATGTATCCTATACATGCTACTCATCATACATCATCATCATTACCAACATCACCACAAGGCTTCTAGTGAATTCATTATTGTTGGTTATTCTCATTAGTTTAAGTCTTTGTGTAGCATTCTCAATAGTTCTCATTCATATTTCTTAACTTTATCATCAATACAAAGACTTCAATCATTCTCTATCGGGCATCATCAACATTCATATTACATTCATGGTAGATACAAGCATAACATCATATCATTGATCATTCTACACCACCATATAGCACATTACAATTTCTCATATCATCTCAAGCAAGGCTAACATGTATACCAATACATATAGCAATCAAATAACATTCAAATTCATGCATTTAGAATATAAGACTCCTCTCCTGCGACACATGGAACACATTGTGTAGAGGATCATGAACATATTTCCTCAACTGCGACACATGGAACACATTGTGTAGATTAGCATGATGCGGAGGGAGTGCTATCCAATAAGCAACGTCACCAATCCGCTCCAATACCTCATAAGGTCCAATAAATCTGGGGCTCAACTTTCCACTCTTCAGCGCCCTTCCAGTTCCTTTATCATGCGAGAACTTCAGGAATACATGCTTACCAACTTGAAACTCAAGTGGTTTATGTCTCTTGTCATAGTAACTCTTCTCTCTATCTTGAGCAATCTTTATATTCTCTTGTATCTTTCTAATTTGCTCGGTAGTCTCCTGAATAATCTCCGACCCTAAGGCCAAGTTCTCCTGAATATTCTCTTGTATTTTAAAATTTGGGATGTTACAATGACTCTCTTGGTGTTTAATAGATTCTCTCACTCAACTGATTAAAAGGCTTGATTCCTTAATCAAAATAGTAACAAGGTTCAATTATCAAGCAAGTTGCTTGCTTATTTTAATATCCTCTCTATCATCAAATTTATTTTCAACCATGGTATTTTTATTTTCAAAAAGATTATCCAGTTGAGTGATTACCCTGAATTAGTTCTCCTGATTTGTTCATAACTGAGCCATATTCGTTACTTAGCCAAAATTTTCTAAGTTCTTCCTATTTACAACTATCAATTTGCTTTATTTTATAAATTATACAAAAAGCATGTATATAACTATATTATACTACTAATTACTAATACGGTTTTTTCCAAAAAAAGGTGGTATAAACTGTCACACCCTGATTTCCCGGACTCGAATCCTGATGTAATCAAGATAAATAATTAATAAAAATGTGAGTAAATTTTTCACGTTTAAAAGAATTTCAAAACACTTCAACATTACATCAAGATCTGAACCATAGAAAACCGAAGAGTGAGATTTAAAAGTTCACAGACTGGATCGATAAATAAATCACCCATATGTGAATACAAAATAGGTGAGTTTACAGGAGAAGAAGAATGTGTATACAGGGCACACACCTAGTCTCATATATGAAGATATGAGAAAAGGCTCAACCAATCATGCTAATTTACCGAATGAGTCTACTATTGCAATTTAACCATATATCACATATAAAATCTCTAATCGTCATAATGGTCATAATCCATTAATTCCTCATTGGCATGGGCATCATCCCCAACACAATAACATTCACTTTCTTTTACCCAAGCATTACATAATATTCGATATAAAGAATATCTAACACCGATTACCAGCAGCATAAAGATGTAATCATCAAGTCACATCAATGTCATCATTCACATATATATTACCATTTACACATTAGTCATTCAATCAATAATTGTCAACTATCATCATATACAATTTATTCACTACACCATAATTAACATTCATTGCCAGCCAAGATATTCCATTACAACTATTTACCTTCTCCAAAGCTTTAATTCAAAAATATGCCTTCATTCCATGACAATCCTACATCACAATGCTAAAAAGGAGACAACATAGGAGAGTGAGTTATACATTCAAAATGACAAATTTAAATACATTATGGTTATGCGTACATGCATACAAACAACATGTGTGCTTTGTAATAAAGTCATCAATTTATTAAATAACCATCATCAACATATCATCTTAGGCATACAAGCCTTATTATTTATAACTTATAGCAAGCACATACATAAGCACATACACATTCACATTACCCTCGTCATCATGGGCTATCACAATCATTCATCATTAAATCTTTACATCTTTAATCATTTATTACTCTCAAGAGGTTATCATCTCTCTTTGGTCATCTCCATCTCGAATGCCATGCACCTATGGCTAATGCATATATCATACTGTTTAATGCATATACAATGGATCCATTTCACATCACCCATGCGCACATGGTTTCTTAAGTGATCGCAACCACTTATATTCAATGAAGCATATGTCCCCCACGCAAGGGTCCATTTGATAGAATCCCACAGGATCTTTATCATTGTGATTGCAACCACATTCATCATTCGCATATTGGTTTCCCCCACGCATAGGGTACTCCCCTTCATATTGTCCCATAAGACTTTCTTTATTTCAATATATTAGTGATTGCAACCACCTTCATTCATTCACATATTGGTTTCCCCCCACGCATAAGGTACTCCTCTCATAGTCCCGCAAGACCATTGTTATTTCAATACAGGGGTGATCGCAACCACCTTTATCATTTCAATCTGTCATGTGATTGCAACCACAGACTCATTCCCCACGCATAGGGTACTTATTCTCATCTAGTCCCGTAAGACTTTCAACATTGTGATTGCAACCACATATACAATGCTATGCCATGAATGCAATAATGCAACAATGCATATGTTAAATCTTAACCTCATAAGAATTCTCTCACCCTCTTACTTAGGGTAAATCTATATATATTTTACATTTATCACTACAATTAGTGGTACACAACCAATTTCAAAGCCCCTTAAGGCATACCATTCACATAATTTGCATTACAATGACTAAGAATTCACATTGACATCAATCCACACATGGCAATCAAAAATCATGTCAATCCTCATAACATTAATCCACGTATGAAAACCAACAAGGCATATTAATAAGTATATTTCAATTTCATAGCACCATATACTTGCCAATACAATTTGAATTACACATAGAAGATCACACTTGTATCAAACATAATGGCATCATAACCATCAATACTAACAATTACCATTTAATCAAGGCTATGTTTAACAACAATATCCCCTTTCATTCAACATCAATATTCGTCATTCATCGTATGTGATAACATATATACACCCACAACAACACTTATCTTTATTCATCATCAACATTTTCCATCAAGTATAATTTCAACTCACAATTGCAAGTTCATCTTGCATCAATCACAAATGTCAACAATATTCATCTCTGTTTGTTATCGACATCATCCTAATTCATCGCTTATAATAACATATTGTCATTCAATTGTCCCCTCATTAGTTTTATCATCAATCAAGGGTGTGTCATATAACCATATCATTTAACTTCTACCATCATTCATCATAACATATTAATAATGGTGGAGCATACATGTTTTCATAACATGACATAGGCACACACATACTTTGCTAAAGCCTTAACCCATTATCAATCACCACTAAGACACACCACAATCATATACCCTTAATACAATCTCTTATTTTTCGTATAAAAAAGGGTTTTGGATATTAACAAG